>CAIGRK010326961.1:0-12322 GCA_903798315.1 Fraxinus greggii | reverse complement strand
AATAATAATAATATCCTTAATAATAAAAATTATATAGGACAAATGACACAATACCTTCTAGCAATTTTTTTGGCAAATGAAAAAATGGGGGCAAATTGGACTTTACACCGTTTTTCCAAAATGGTGCAAAATTTGGTGCCATATTGGAGCACATTTGCACCAAATTTTGATGAAATTTGATGTTTTGGTGTTGCTATTGGAGGTGGCCTTACGTTGAAAAACCGAAGGAACTGAAGAAAGTTGGGGTTTTTTTGGAGAATAGGAAATACTCAAATAGGAAAAATCGAAGAAAGTAGTAGTTTTTTAAAGTAACACAAATTATTTTATATAAATGTTCTTTTTTATCCAATTTTTACTAATGAGAAATCATTGTTTTAAAAGTTAAAACTTACCTTTTCTTAAAAACAACGTTCAAGAGATAAATTTTATTCACTCCAATAATATTAATTTTCTATTTTACTTTTTCAATAAACATTTACGATTGTCCCCTCATCTCTTACTTATCATATTTTTAAATGTCTATAGCCAATCAATTTAATTGCAATTTTGAATAATTTGAAAAGTAAAGTATTAAAATTTAAAACTTATTAATTACAATAACGGTAAAATAATGGTGGATGAATTTAATTCTTCAATCTACTCTTCATTTTAAAAAGTTAAAATAAAATTTCTTAAAAATGCTCTTGGAGTTATATTCACTCGATAGTTTTTATTATCTGAACAATATTTTTATTGCCATAAAGATCTCAAATTCCAACTTTTTCTGTCACATTCTATTATTAGCCTTGTTTTATTTAGCACGTTTTCCTCGACGACAATTTCTATCCTATTATTCCAATAACGTGCATTGAAGTGAGAAAGAAATATTATGTCAAACTTTTGTATTTCTTGATTATTTTATTTATTTACAAATACAAGGTTTTTTTCATCTTCCTATCGAAATTTTTGAATAAAAACCATCGTCAGAAACAAGACGTAGAAACTAATAAAAGATGTTACTCGGGATCAATGCGAAGATTCAACCATAACATATATGATGAGGCTATAATCTGAGAATTCAAAGCAGCAAACTTGTAAGTTCATGTATACAACTGAATAATTCGCAGGAAAAGATACAAATACCAACACATTCTACGCATGTCCTTCAAAAGGTCAGGCTATTATATTTCATTTCCCTGTCAAAATAGGGAAAATGCATGGAAGTCCGTTCTCCCGATATTTACACGGACGGGAAATATTTGTTGAGATTGAACGGAAGAGCATAGAATTCCTCACTCCTCGAGTCAGTCTTGAAAGAACGAAATTTGTCCCACCATTGTTTACCTCGGTCTTTCCTTATCTGCGAATCCTTCTTGTGCAGGGTGTTGTCCAGAAAGTATGCCACTATACCAGCCACAAAAGCTTCAGACGAGAAAGGGACATTAACTATGTCGTTGAACTGTCCATGAAAATGCATGACATTTTCGTTAGTTAACCATAGAGAAATCGAAANGGAAGAGCATAGAATTCCTCACTCCTCGAGTCAGTCTTGAAAGAACGAAATTTGTCCCACCATTGTTTACCTCGGTCTTTCCTTATCTGCGAATCCTTCTTGTGCAGGGTGTTGTCCAGAAAGTATGCCACTATACCAGCCACAAAAGCTTCAGACGAGAAAGGGACATTAACTATGTCGTTGAACTGTCCATGAAAATGCATGACATTTTCGTTAGTTAACCATAGAGAAATCGAAAAGATTCAGGAGGTGGTCAAATTTTTTGCATACCCATCTCCCTGATGTGTGGACAGGACCAAAGCCTTGAATAGCAGTGTACTCGTTGAAGTACTGAGGCACAGACAAGCCCATAAAAATGGAAAACCCAAGTATGAATATCGTTCTGAAACTATTGAGGTTGCAGAACTGAAGAAAACTTAAACCTGACGCACCTGCATATTCCCGATCCACAGATTATTTGCATATCACATGAATCAGAGGTAACCGAAGTAGAGTAAAGAGATATGGTTTAGTTAATATAGACGTACCAACATAGGCAAAGAGGAGGCAATACAAAGCAGCCACAATAGGTGCTGGGATGGAGGCAAAGACTGCTCCAAATTTTCCTACATGGTTATATTTGTTCGATTTAGGCAGGGGGAAAGTCATCAATGTATCTTCAATGATCAAAATCTCGAGAACAAGTTACCGAGAATGGAAAAGAAAATCATGAATCCAGCAGATATCTGCACTACTCTTCGACTACCAACACGAGTCATTGCTAATAGGCCAGCATTCTCACTGTATGGAAGCCAAGGAAATTAGTCGCCATCTAAGAAAGTACAGAATCAACTAAAATTAATAATAGAGCACAGAAAATAAAGCATCTCACACAGAAACTGATGATCCATTCCCGGTTCCAAACACCCCAGACAATAAGATGGCAACACCCTGAGATGTCAACATAGGCCAAAATATAGATTAGATTCTAAAAGTCGGCCCGTACGAAGAAATTATTAACAAACACCGATATTAATACGAAATGTCAAGAAAAAGAAAAAAGTCATTCAACAATGGAGTTTTACGTTCCAAATGACCCTTCCACAAGCAAATCAAGTGATATTCTCAATGGCAACAGTAAGGTGCAAATGCCATCAATTCCAGTTATCTTTCGAAAGCATAGAGAGTCTTCTGAAACCTTTCCTAAACTCAATTATTTGCCCTTTTTATTCAGCAGGGTGATGAAATTTATCAGTGAAAATAAATCTGAAATTAAACAGGAATAATAAGCTTAGGCATTTCACCCTCCAAATCCTCGACCAGAAAGACTTTGGCATGATTATTTGACATCAAATGTTTACAGATTATTCACTTTGACATCTCACTTTGCGTATTATTTTAAGGTGGACGCTTAATATTTAAAATAATTTGGCAAGATAATTAATCCCTGCAGGCTTCACCGAGTATAAAAGAATCAACATGTCCGATTAATTTTATTAGTCAACTGCATATTCACATTAACTCCAACATCTGTCCAATTTTAAAACTTCAATTAACGAGAATTTAGACCCCTACGACTTTTAGTAGAGTTGAAAGGTAATCATTAGTATAACATATCAATCATGGTAAAATCTCAGTTTTGTGTCACTTGTGGTGTACATTATTCATATTTCAATCAAGCATAGCGATCTTTTATTTTGCTAACATATTGTTTTCTAGGAATCCACACTGTCGCAACCAATTCAGTTCAGGCTATAATCTACCCTTGCATTACTCAGAACTATGATGCACAAAATCTCAAGTTGAACATGTAACAAGGGAAGTTAAACGGGAGAGTGACAAAAATTAAATGATGTCATGTAATCAAAAACGTTCTAATTCCGTTGGACATTTAAGTAAATGCAGGTCAGACCGAGAGTGGTGAAAATGGGTTCGTGTAGCCGACTCCAAGTTTATGGGGACAAAGGGTAGTTCTTATTGTTGTTTTACTTTTTCTCTTCCAATGTGTTTTTGCGGGTGGGAGTGGAGTTCGGACTGTAAGATGCCCTATTTACCTGCCAGCCTACACCACGGCTGAGAACAGATGGTGGCATATGGGTTGCACTGGCATATCTTGCAACAGCAAAAAAGGCACCTGTGGACTGCATTGTGAAGAAACAAAAGTTAGCTACATTAAATTAAAACATCAAAAGTTAGCAGTACATTTTTGGTTTGAAACAAGAAATTCAAGCTAGAGAAGACACAAACTAACCATGTCCTTTTTCCTTCAACCTAAAGAAGAGAAATGAAAATGACATCTGCTTCCACCCAAATTTCACATGACTATATTAAAGGAGTATACAACACCTCCATGAATGATAGATAGTCATTTCCTCCACAGGGCACATCACAAATATTAGAAGTCGGGCATTATAATAACATTAATCGTGGGAAATGCGAGCAAAGATGACAAATTTGGAAAGTTAGGCATATTGTATAAAGGTGAAGAATTAAAGGGAGACTTGAAAGATGAAATAATCAAAGATGAACACATTTAAGAGGGAGAGAGGGAGAATAAAGAAGACAAGTCTAACAAAGAGAAAAAACAAGGAGAAAAGAGGTCAAGAGAAGATGAATGCACTAAGAAAAAGAACCGAGCTTGGGCACATCCCCAAACAGAATCACATTTGGCAGCCTAAGGAACCTTACTTCCTAGCTAGGCAGAATTATTTATATATCTCAATATTGTAAAATAAGTACAACACCAAGAAAATGAACTGACCTCTAATCTACAATTCTGTTCTGTGATTCATTTACCAATGTTCACTGAAAATAATATAGACAATGAAATTCTAATAATCTTGGGCAGTGATTTGACGAAAACAAACCTCTACGAGAGCAACAAATGCAGCCATCATCATGGCAAAGGCTTCACCAGCATCAAATGAAGGTGCTCCCCATTGGAAGGGGTATGGAACTCTTATCCTGCACAAGCAAACCGAAAATAACCATTGAAACTCTGTTGACCATATCATCGTATCACAGTACCATTAAGAGAATTGTTCTGATGAATAAGTTACCTGCATTTTGTAAATTGCAAATTAGTTTCACCAAATGAGCACACAGATATATGATTTTCGACAAAACAATACATTCATGAAGAACTGAAGATCTATTCCCGCTATTCACTAATTTGTGTCCTAATTTGATACTTAACCCTTGTTTGGTGCGACTTAAAATTTTGATAAAAAGCTAAGTCAAAGTCAATTACTAACATCAAACACACATTTCATGGAACCTACGAACTTTTATCAACTTTTCGATCAAACTTTTCATTACTTTAATCAAAATCTACTAAAAATCTATTTTTTTCAGCTACGCCAAAGAAAGGCTTATTCTGAGGATCTACGTATCTCTACTTCCATTTTAGATAAACTGAAGATATATCTTACTTCTAGTCTAGTAAAAGCATCCTCTATTTTATTTAAATCTGTAAGAATCACGGAACAAGAGGAAAAGTCATTAACTTTAAAAGTCTATGGAACATTAATAGCTCAAATTAATTCTTCCAAATTTCCTTTCCAAAAAAGGATGAATGCTGAGTACAATCAAATTCCCCGAGAAATCCAGTGAACAATTACTGCCCTCGTATACTAACAAAACCAGATGTCTCTACATACACAAATGTTAGATCATCCTAACAACCATCATTAAAGTGACCTAAAGTGCATGATAACCATTGAACAATCCCCTTAGAAAGAGCCAAACAAATTATGCATCCCGTGTTCACCATAACAATCTCCTTTAAAAAAGATAGAATAATTAGGAGTGCATTGTTAAATTCACTTCATTCAATGTGCTAAGAAGCAGGGATACATATAAACTCATTATTTACCTGCATCTAATACATATCCAAGCTTGGATACGCTTGAACACGATCTAATACGTACTGGATGCATAATTTTTAATTATTTTATATTTTTTACAATTATCTTGGATACATATCGAACACATTAGGATACATGAAGAGTTTTAATTGTTTCAAACTCTTTTTAAAACTCATTATTATGGACTATAATAACAAAGTATTTTTACTAAATAGATATTACCAATAACTTATTGAAAATGGATAATATTTATTAATTAACAATTTCAAACAAAGTAAACATATTTTAAGATAATAGATAACTATATAGCTTACACTTATTATTGGAAATGTATCTATAATTAAATAATTGACAATTAGAGTTTTAATTTATTCATATTGTCGAAGACTCGTTTGATACTTTGGGCTGCATAAGATTGCTAATTTATCGTTAGAAGGTTAATTGGAGAGTGTCGATGATGGTTATATTGAAGCAAATGAAGTAGGAAAAATTAAGAATTAAAATAAAATGCTTTATTATTTTCTTTTGTTTTTATTGTTAGTCTTTTAATTTTTTTTTTTTATAATTATGAAATTATACTGAATTTTTTATTGTAATTACAAATACACACACACACACATACATATACGCATATCCACGTATGCTAATTTTTTTAAAAAAAAACCTTATCAGCATAACCCATAACATATTGCATTCAAATTACATGGCTGAACCCGTGCTTCTCAGACATTGAGCAAAGGACAAATATGTTATTAACTATTATTTAGAGTAAAAACTCATCTTACCATGGAGCACCACCAACAAGTCCAGAACGATCTGTTCTGCAGCTGGTTTGGGTCCTCGGTGGCTTCCCATCATAGGCCCCACCCACAGTAAGCAGAAATGCATAAAGCCATACTATTGCCACAGAGAATATAACAGCAAAACGATCAAAAATATTCTTTCCTGGGCGTATCAGGTGGGCCAAATACTGAAATAACCAGGAAGGTTAATTTTTTATTAACCAGAAAATAGAGTAATTATAATGTGCAAAATGAATTCTATCCCTATACTTTTAATTACAGGATCCAATGGTATCCACATTGAACTCGATCAAGGAACATATTAAATGGACGTGGGATACCAAAACTAGGAAAACGAAGTGTAATAAATAATGTCACCTGAGAAAAAAGAACTAAAATGATGAGCTGTGGCAATCCAATTTCAACACATTTGGCAACCTAGACAACCAATGGAAGTTCTGTTAGTAACTTTCAATAGCCAATAGATTTAAAAAATGAAATGCAAAAGAAAAAAAGGAGTGCAAAGATAAGTCCCTTCAAAGATCCATACGTACCCCAGGGAAACCAAACTCATAGAGCCCAAACCCAACAAGAGAAACCAAAGGAACAACTGAAAGTGGACTCAGAAACCTGCATTAATAGACATGTCGACTATATATTACTTAAAATACTGCCCTATAGAATGGTCAAGAAATCTTGTAACGGACTCGTGCCTATGATTTATATTCATGAGAAAATGAGTTCACTTGTATATAGGAGAAATTAACCATATCAATATCCTATCAACAGACAGGTAGATTAAGCCCCTCTTTGACAACCATTAAAACAAAATTCTTTTTTTCTCAAAATCATTTTCAATCACACATTCTCACAATAAAATATTCTACACGTAAACTCAAAACTTTATACTACTTTTTAATCACATTCTAAAAAAAAAAAATCACTATTCCAAAACTCATTCTGAAATTCCAAGAATTTTCACTAGACGTTCTAAAGTACATCTTAAAAAAATGTTACATAGGCCTTCAATTAACAAATTCGTAAAAGAAGATTCCCTCCAGACCAGTTACATTACAGCGGTGAGAAAAATTTATATATTCTCAGCACGGATGAAACTAAGTGCAAGCACATTAATTCTGGAACAGAAAAGGGACCTTGCAACATTACGCCAAAGCCCACTGAAACCTAGGACTATCTGAATAGTTGAGGCAATAATAAGTGCACCCTGAGTTGCCCGCATTATCTTCTTGAATCTCTGCATGGTCATCAAAGGTAAAACATATTAGAACAAAATTATATCACCGTCCACTTGAAGCCCAGTTTATGTACTGGTTCTTTATGTAATGCTCTTCCTTTGCAAAGGCATATCCTGAGCCTCAATAGGCTTTAGTACCGAATGATTTCTAAATCACTAAGACACTGGGCTAGAGATCAAAAACACAAACCGATTCAGGGTTCGGGTCACTCCATCGACCAGACAGGATAATTGAAATTGTAGGTGCAACAAAGGTGTATGACCCTCCGATTACGGCAGGTAATCTGGTTCCAAACCATGACTGCAACAGGGTGTTCAATCCAGCAACGAATAGCAGGGTCTGAATGACTTTTGCTTTCTCCTCCTGCAAGAGGAAAAAAGTGTGCATTTGAGTAGGTCAGTAAATACCATGGAGACACAACAAAAGTGTAATAGAATTGAACTTCCCGTAGACATTCTAATGACTCACATTTCCTCCCCCCATTTGAGGGACCAGGACAGTCGGTATGATGACAGTTGTGCCAAGCATCACCAAATAATGTTGAAATCCAAGAAGAATAGCCTCGGCTGCAAACAAACGTCAATATTGTCAAAAATTTTACAAACGCAAGATGCAATAGCGACCTCGTCTTTGCATGCATATCTTTGACAAATATCGAGAAATAAGAAAAAAAATTGCAACTCTATTAGACCCAGAAATTTTTGATTATCAGGGAAGAAGGCATCACTTTAAAGTGACATTATAGCTTAACTGCCACTAATAATATAGCAAGTCTCTGGAACAAAAACAAAGTTGCATTAAATCATTTCGGGTTATCCTATGTTAGCTTGTAATAAAAGTACCAAATGGGTATTAAAGTAAACTGTTATTCATATGATAACAAGTAACTAGACCTTCATGGAAGTGAAAAACCTTTTCTTGAGTGAAAAAAGCACCTATTATAAGTCACAATCAAAACCAAAGAATATGCCAGATTCCAGACTGAAACCATACCGTACCCCACAAATCCATTAAAAATTCCAAGTATACACTTTTCTCCTGACCTCATAATGCATTTAGCATGAGCATCAGTTTATGGAAAAGAATAATGAAGTTCAGTCTCAAATAGCGAAACAGATTGAACATTTGAAGATTGGAAAATTTTGCAAGAATTAGAACCTATAGGTTATTAATTGGCCTGGAGCATAGATAACAATCTGCAAGCCCATTCTGTCAACCCCTCAAAAATGTTAATAATAAATGGCAGAAAGAATAATAGCACATATATACAGCTTATAATGAAAAGCAAAAAAAATTACTTTTTAAATGAAAATAAGAATTATACTTGACCCACAGAATCCACCACCACTTCATATTAATAAGTAAAAGAATTACAGAAAAAATATACTAGATTGCAAAGATTATTAAGAAAATGTTTTAAGGAACTAACGCCATGGAGGAGGACTGGTAATGCAGTAGGAAACATTGGGAAGCTGATCCTTTGGTGGGTGTGGCGCTGGTTCAGTTATCTTTGGTGGTGCTCCAATTGACATTTCTTTTTTTCTTTATCTGAAAATAATGGAAAAAAAAAAGTTTCAAGAATTTTCACTGGACGTTCTGAAGTACAAGCGAAAGCATCAAATCTGCAGTAACTAGATCAGAATTCTTTAGAAAACAATGATAAAGCCTGTAGATATTAAAGAAAACTACAAGTTTCTAGAAACCCAGAAAGATAAGGTGAAAAGAAAATCTCAAAAATAACTTGTACTTTAAAACCGACGTAACAACAAAAGAACTCCGCACATGTATGCAGATATAACACGGCACCACACCACCCCCAGTTATACTAACAGTAAAAGGTAGATGACACAAAACAAGGTGCTGTGTTGAGATGGGGAGGGGGTTTAAGCCAAGAAAATGAATAACTGTAAACATCAAGAGAGTGTAAATTGCAAAAAAAATAAAAAAAAATAATAGTATTAAAAAATAAATATTTCAGAAAACAGAATCACAGAAAAGCAAAGGGAAAATATACCTGGCTGTGACATGAAAAAGTTTTTCAAGATGCAGAATCAAAAATCAGAGTGAAGTGAACTAAATCCAAAGCAGTCAAAAGACCCCACCTCAAGAAAAAAGTCCACAAGTAAAAAAGTGAGGTAGCGAAAATGGGAAAATGAACAACTTTACATAGACAGGATAAGAAAAATAAGTCTGAAGAACAATTTGGAAAATTTTCAGAAATTTTGAGCAAAATGTGAAGAAATGGCCCAATTTAGTTCTACCAAAATTTCAGGTTTCTCTGAGAAAAGAAAATTCTTCGAAAGAATCTTACACCAAGAATAATTTGCAGTTTAGTTTAACGTTTTCTTCGCAGTCTGTTTCCTCTGCAATATGAATTCTTGATAAGCTTTTTGGAGTAAATGAGGCATTTATTAATTCCTGAATTAGATCATAGCTGTAAACTTGAAGTGCAAAATAAACTTGGTTGTTAAAAGACGAGGCGTGTTTGACTAAGCCAAAATTACTCATACTCACTTTTAAGTATATTTTTTTATTTTTCAATGTATTAAGCCGATATCCTTTATTTCAAAATTTTTTTTTTCACGTATCATTTTCAATCATATATTTACATAATAATATATTCTATATGTAAATCCAATCTTTTTTAAATTTTTAACTACAACGTTCTCTAAAAATTCACTTTTTTTTTTTTTGCAAATAAAGAACAGGGAATTACTGGCAAAGTATAAATTCAGTATTTTATCTTTTTTCATAGAACAGTATGAATTAAGTAATTTATCTTTATTTCTAACTTTCAGTAACGAGAAAATTAAGCAAAATGTTGTTGATATGATTCCTTTTTAGTGAAAAAACAATTATGTTTAGTCCACTTTCCATTAAAATGATTGCAAAAGAACCTTAAACCAATGTTTGGTGGTCATGTTTTTGAAAAAAATAATAATATTATTTTAAACAGTGATTATTTGGAGAATGTGTGATTAAAAGATTGAAAAAAGTTTTGAATTTAAATTTAAAAATATTTTATTGTGTGAATATGTTATTTAAAATGAGTATGTAGAAAAAAAATTGAAATAATGGGAGATAAACAGGCGCTAACTCACTGATAAAGAAAATTCTTTAAGTTTAACCATTTGTTTGATTCTCTTTATTTTTAAGATATATTTTTCTCTCTTCTTTTTAATTACGTATTTTTTAATAAAATAATATTACACGTAAATTCAAAATTTTTCCGTATTTTTCGATCACTCGTTCTCTATCAATTTATTATTCCAAAATACATTCTTAATAAAAAAAAAATTGGAGCTCAAATGGGTTCTAAATATAAATATATTTGGTTGTTTAAAAGTAAATTAAATATATTTATATGTAATTTATTTTACTAAACACTGTTTTAAAATAACCTTTATTTTGGCTAAAATTTTAATCTTTAAAAAATTGATTTAAAAAAGTGATTATTCCTATTTATAAATTTGTTTAATGAAGGCCTAATAGTCTGATTTGGTTGAAAATTTAATTTTTTTTAGTAAATCTTAATAAAATATGTTCTTTGAAAAGAAAAATGAATTATGGGAAAAAATGCTGCCAAACCCCAGAAAAGGGCTAAATTGATCGATATTGGCGGGTCCCGGACACCATGTGCAACAAGAAATGCATGATTGATAATTGAATCGGTGAAGATCGTATTGATGATGAAAGCAGTGGGGCCCTCTCTAGGGCTACGTGGCACATAAAGTGTTTCTATGGGTGCCACATGTCGAGTAGTGATTTTCAGCGACCCAACAATAATTAAAGGTGGCAAGTAATGTGTTGCTTTCGTTTCATGCTTATCCCAATTCTAATTATAAATGACTTTTTTAACGCAATACAAAATTAAAGACATGTTCGATAGAGATTAAAATCGAATTAAAATTAAAAAATTAGTCGTTATTTTTTACTTTTATTAGACAATAAAACTCAATAACGACCATATTTTCAATTTTAATTGAATTTTAAACCATTCCAAATAAGCTCTAATAGACAAATATGTTAATTTTAAAAATTTATTAGGACTTTGTATAGTATGGTATAAGTTTGTTTCGTGATAGTTACGTTATTTTAATTTGTTTCAATATAGCCATTCAGTTTATTCTTTTGCTTCGATTTGAT
This sequence comes from Fraxinus greggii, assembly GCA_903798315.1. Classification (NCBI taxonomy): domain Eukaryota; kingdom Viridiplantae; phylum Streptophyta; class Magnoliopsida; order Lamiales; family Oleaceae; genus Fraxinus; species Fraxinus greggii. Next base: position 801 of record CAIGRK010326961.1, on the reverse strand, counting down.
CATTACGTACGTCTCTATAATTAAAATTAATTGTCCTATTCACATGTCGAGTGAAATTAGTGTCGCTCTTCTTTCTATTTTCCTTGTGTAACAAAAGTTGTGCGCTGACTTCCTCACGTGCCTTGTACATAGGTTCCTCATTCTTCAATGCGGAGCATAGGAGGAAATTAGTGCTCAATTTTTATAACATAAATCTCTACATGACAGATAATATATCATTGGAAATATGATTGATTATAGTGTTCAACCCAAAAATAAAAATAAAAATGGAGTACAACTCAAAGTTATGAATAAAAGGTACATCCGTTTGCAGTTAAGCAGGCGAACAAACTCATGACTTACAAAATAAACTCGAGATTTGCGCAGCAAACTCAATATTTGTCCAGAATATTCTACCTTATGTAACAAACTGAGATTTGACATGCTAAACTCCCTTTGACAAACTCGAGATGTCACTCAGAACTCAAGATTTGTGATGAGTTGCATATCTCGAATTTTGTTTCGGTATGTCAAATATCGAAATTTCAAGGAAAGATGGTCAATTGATATCTTGACTAAATTACAATTGAGCAAATCACATGAGTGGACGACACACGGTCATATAACGTCGCAAATTGATGGAATGAGATGGCACAAGTGATTTTCATAAAGAATGATCAATCTAAGGGCCCAAAATGCAAAAAATAATAATAATGACAATAAAAAAATGAAATAATATGAATGATTTGCACATGAAAACATTTGGGTCAATTACTCTTTTTTAGAGTATAATTTTGGTGTACTAGTCTAAAACGAATAGGA
>CAIGRK010326893.1:0-11509 GCA_903798315.1 Fraxinus greggii | reverse complement strand
CCCCTCCCCCCCCCCCTCCCCTTCATCTCCTTTTTCTCTGGAGTTGCAGAACATTGACTTTTGAGTTTAGACCAACTACCAGTCCTAAATTTTGCAAATGGCTGATCGAGACCTAGCAAAAAAATGTGAAAATTCAAGGGGAGGGTTTATCATTTTTTGGTATCAATTCTCTATTGCTGCTATTTTTTACCCAAAGTCGAGTTCTGTAGAATAAAATGAATTAATGTTTTGATCGAGCTTTTTGTCAATCCTGAAAATTCATTGTTCATGATTTTATCTGAATAGTAGACTAAGTTTCTTGTTTTTATCTTAGTTGGGCTCTGCTATGAAATGGGCATCTGTAAATTTATCGTATAATTTGAAATCTTACTTATCTGACATTATAGGATAATTGAAGCATATGCTTTTAAATAATAATCTAGCTATTGATAAGTCTTTATCTTCACGAAAGATTGTTTCTTTATTTGGAGTGAAGGTGAAAAACTCGAAATCTGCTACCCCTGCTTGGAAAGTTCGTGTTGATTCTTTCCTCCAAGCAATGGGTGCAAAGCCGTTACATAACATTTGGATTCGACGCCAGCAATGCCCTTGTGGGGATTGGAAGTGTTATATTAAATACGAAGGAGATGATGAGGGAGCGGTCCATTCTCAATTGGTAAAGAGGGAAACTACGCTCTCGTCATTGCAAGAAGTTGTTTTTACTCCATATGTTGGTCAGATATTTAAAAGTGATGATGAAGCTTTTGAATACTATAGCAACTTTGCAAGGAAGAGTGGCTTTTCGATTAGGAAAGCTCGTTCAACAGAAAGTCAAAATTTAGGAATTTATAGAAGGGATTTTGTTTGTTACCGGTCTGGGTTTAACCAGCCAAGAAAGAAGGCCAATGTGGAGCACCCCCGAGATAGAAAATCAGTACGATGTGGATGTGATGCAAAAATGTACTTGACAAAGGAGATTGTTGATGGTTTGACACAGTGGTATGTTTCACAGTTTAGTAATGTTCATAACCATGAACTATTGGAAGACGATCAAGTCCGCCTACTTCCTGCCTATAGAAAAATTGAAGAGGCTGATCAAGAACGTATTCTTTTACTCTCAAAGGCTGGGTTCCCTGTGAATCGGATTGTGAAAGTGCTGGAATTGGAAAAGGGAGTTCAACCTGGGCAGTTACCTTTTATTGAAAAGGATGTTAGAAATTTTGTTCGGACATGTAAGAAATCTGTTCAAGAGAATGATGTGATCCTTACAGAGAAGCGGGAGAATGAACTTACGGAACTTCTCAAGACATGCAAGGTGACAGCACAGAGGGATGATGGATTTGTTTTCAATTGTTCTACAGATGAAAGTGGGAAAGTTGAAAACATTGCATGGACTTATGGAGACTCTATTCGGGCATTTTCTGTCTTTGGCGATGTAGTTATTTTTGACACCACATATCGTTCTATCACTTATAATATGATCCTTGGTGTGTGGCTTGGTATTGACAATCATGGCAAACCAGTTTTTCTTGGATGCACTTTACTTCAAGATGAGACATCCAGGTCCTTTTCTTGGGCCTTAAAGGTGTGGAGATGCTAGCCTTGTGATCATTATGCATTTACGTTCTTTTATCTGTAATATTTGTAATTATGTTGCTTTTCCACAGGTTTTTGTTAGATTTATGAGAGGAAGATGGCCACAGATATTTGTGACTGACATTGATTCAGGTCTCAGAGATGCTATATCAATTGAGATGCCAAATACCAAACACATTATCTCTATTTGGAAAGTCCTCTCAAAAATGTCCAGCTGGTTCTCTTTGCCACTTGGTGTGCAGTACTCAGACTTTAAATCTGAGTTTGACATGTTGTGTCATCAAGAAAATGTGGAGGATTTTGAGCAACAGTGGAATCATGTGGTTGCTCGCTTTGGAATTGGTTCGGATAAACACATTGATCTGCTTTTCTCTTATCGAACATGCTGGCCATTTTGCTATGTTCGTAATTTCTTCCTAGCACGCGCTATGACTCCTGAGTATTTAAAATTGGAGGAGACATTTTTGAAAAATATTCTGAGCGCAGAATCATCATTGCAGTTATTTTTTGAACAGGTTTTCGCGTATGACATTAACTTCCAGAACTGTTGGACTTTCAATTTTCTAAAATTTTCTCAGTTTTATTTCTTGAATTCTTGCAGGTTGGGATTGCCGCAAATTTTGAGAGGCAGAACCGGGAAGAGTTTTTGTATATGCCGATCAAGACATGTCTCCCTCTGGAAGAACATGCTCGGACTGTTCTGACGCCTTACGCCTTTAGTGCTTTGCAGCATCAAATTGTGTTGTCTACGCAGTATACAATTACAGAAATGTCTAAGGGCTCATATCTAGTGAGGCACTATAAGAAAATGGAAGGAGAGTGTCTTGTATACTGGATACCTGAGGATGAGCTAGTTCACTGTTCTTGTAAAGAATTTGAACATTCTGGCATATTATGCAGACATTCCCTTCGAGTGCTTGTAGTAAAGAACTATTTTCAAGTCCCAGAAAAATATTTTCCACTCAGATGGCGACTGGAGAGTTCTTTAGTTCCATTGGATGATCAAATCATTCGAAACAGCAACAATGACTGTTCTCAAGCCTTTCATTCACTTACTGCAACTTTATTTTCAGAATCATTCATCTCCAGAGAACGTTTTAATTTTGTTCATAGAGAACTCACACAACTTCTTGAGCATGTTCAGAATATGCCTGTTAGTGATGAAGTTGCTTTAAGCATAGCACCTAACAATATCAATAGGTCATAGTTTGTGATTTATAGCCTAGTGATTAATGTAACTGCACATTGGCTGCTAAGTTATTTTATGAAGGGGCATTTGGAATCAGAATTTGGTATTGAAAGCACAAGAGGAATTGTTTCCGTCTTGCTTTTGCATCAAAGAATTTCATATTTAGGATACTGAAAACCAGATGAAGGCTTGCTAATCTTCTGGATGAATGTATAGAATTGTAAACCTTTGTTTACTAATCCCCATATAGAAATGTGGCAGTGATGTTACTTTTTCGGGTATATTGTTACAGGCCATATTGATACATTTTCAAGGGAATTTTGTTGCCTTGACATTTTTCTTTTATTTTAGTCTATTGTCCATTTCCTATCCAAAACAGATTAAACAGGTTAAATATCAGGTAATAAATTCTATTTACACCGCCGTTTTTAGGCCTTCTGTTTAATTGAAGGAAAGAACTGTCTTAATTCCCCATTGCGATTGAGTGCTTATTTGTTATATTGTTGTTGCTGTGCAGGTGCGCAAAAATTCTGATACATGCTTGGTCTGTGCTCGATAATGGATCTTGACATTGGATAAATCATAATTGATATTGGAGTTCATTTGTCTCTGGTAATTTTTAGTTTACCAATATCAAGTTCTTTAATTGAATATGTGATTATTTTTTCATAGTTGCTCTGACAAAAGTGATTTAATTATTAATCCATGATGACTCTTTAGTGTAATGAATAAAACATATACACAAACTCGATATACATGTGGATAGTGGATACTTACCTTGATGAAACTAACTAACTGTTTATAGTATTGGAGTGGCAAAGTGTAATAGAAACTATATCCATTATAGAAACGGAATTTGTTTAATTGCAGGATTCGTACTTTAGTAGAAATACACCTATAAAAATTTATCCCTGCCCATTTCTGTCATTGCTGTCAATGTTGCCTGTTGTGTATCATACATCTAAAATTTTTAAACTGGATTGCCATTTCAGAATTTATGTTATCCAATCGTCCGAACGGTAAGTGAAGCCTAGTCAGTTCTCTTACGCACCAAATACGGGTCGACTATTTTGTTGCATTACCACTGAATAAGACCTGTATTGAGATCTTCATGTAAAACTAAGGTGTCGTAGAGTGAAGCTGGTCAACATGCAATGGACACTGAAAAATTGTGAATTGGAGAACTGTCGTAATGCAATAAAATGCAAGCATGTGTACAGTTCTTGACAACGATAATAGTTCTTACGGCGATCCTGCTCTGGTGCAGCCATGCAGGTTGCTCCTTGGAGGACCAAAGGTTACAGGGTCTCGAATTAACAAAGAGAAACAAAAGATATCTGGTACTGTTGATTAATTATAATTGGGGCTTAACCATGTTTTTTGGTGCTGATCTTGTTCATAAATACCTTCAAACTGGATGGCATATCCTTAATATAGTAAAAACTTTCCTCACCCACTCCCTATACATCTTTAGGAACTGGATTGCAGATGTTGCAGGCAAGATATGTGTACATTCCTTAATATAGGAGAACCTCTCCCCTTCCCAGCCTCCCTATATATTTATCCATAAAAAAAAAAAAATAAAAAAAAATGAAGAAGATGGCAATTTTACAAGCAAACAATAGCAATATTTTGTTGTTTCTTGATTGAGAATGACTACATTGAGAGGGACAACGCTTCTGGTTTTCATTGGGCTGCTGCTGCTAATTTGCACTATTCATTCTGAAGCTTCAACTGATGCTGATGGAAGCGATGAAGGATTTTTCTTTGGTGGTTTATCAGCGTCGAAGGATGCAATTCTACATCCGTTCGAGGAAGTAAAGAAGGAGACACCAAGGGTGGTGATGGCGAGGACGGGAAAAGAAATTAAGACATTGTACGCGCAGATATCATGCATTTTTATTCTTTTAGTTGTTAGTTTATTTTTGCTATTTATTTTTTATGTCTAGCACGAGGATATATTCGAAATTTAGGATCGTTCTCTTATTTCATTAGTATCATAAGCCAAAAATAAATATGTGAAAGCTGTAAAGTTTTTTCTTTCCTACTTATAAGCATCAAATAGGCCCTTTTTTTCGATATATTGAATAAAATAGTGGAGATTTCTCTCAAATATTAGTTTTTGACAAGTAAGTTGAGGATTCAACAATCCTAGATCACCGTGTTATTGACTTCTTTCGCACTTCGCTTAAAAATATTTAAAATTAAAAGAAGTGATTTTTCCAAATCTTAAGCAAGAAAACCAATCATTTCACCTTTCGTTGAACTAGAATGGATTGAAATGGTTCGTTTGATTGCAAGAATGGAAAATAGGTGGAATGAAAATAAATTTTAGGAAAAATAATTGCCTATAACTTATTTTGTAGGGAATTATTAATTAAGTGTGTTTGATTGGTATAATTTTCCACCCGAGAAAATTTTAAAATTTTGAATCTTTTTGTTCACGTTTGCTTTTATTTTACATGAAAATTGTCCATTAATTACTTTTATTTTTCATTGAAAGGAAAAAAAAAAAAANGGTGGAATGAAAATAAATTTTAGGAAAAATAATTGTCTAGAAAATATTTTGTAGGGAATTGTTAATTAAGTGTGTTTGATTGGTATAATTTTCTGGGTGGAAAATTTTTAAATTTTGTGTTCGTTTAGCTTAGTTTTATATGGAAATTGTCCATTAAAGTGATATTTTTTTTTCACAATTGGTTATAAAATTTGTTTCCATTGCCAAAAAGTAAAAAAAAAAAAAATTGAAATTTTTTTCTAAAAAAAATATTTTTTTTATCAAAGTTTATTATTCGTTTGACTTTATTTTATATGAAAATTGTCCATTAAAGTGATTGTTTTTATAATTGGTTATGAAATTTGTTTTCATTGTAAAAAAAAAATTACCAGCAGCCACCTAGAAAAGCTTTTTCCACCACCTGAAAACAAGGAAAGAGGGCGCGTGGGGTGGAGAGGTGGAAACTTTTTTCTTAGCCAAATTTCTCTCATCAAACACTTCTTTTGCATGGTCCATTTCCCACGGAAAAAAGTTGTGTATCAAACACAATCTTAAGTTCTAGTATTTGTTACTTTGTTGAAATGGAATGTGTAAAATGATTATTTATTTATTTATTCTAAGAGTGCTAAAAACACAAACAACAATGTTAAGATTGAACCAAAGAGTATAAAATCACGTCCTTTCCTAATGCTGTTTATGTTAATTTCTTGGTTCCATCGAGATTTAGATCAAGAAAATTACCTTAACTTAGTTCTACGAAGTCTTTGATTTATATTTATGGTCTACACGTCAGCACAAAATAACTTAAAAGCTTTACTCTAAAATATCATTGTGAACACCATTCGGCATTCGGGTAGATTTCCCAAGAAGTGGATAACGAATAAAAATGGGAGGAAAAATTGTGACCTCATATAAAAGATTGCATTTGAAAAATACTGTTGTTCTTTTTCACTGACCTCAAGCGAACTCAATGGGCCATTAGATACAACAAAGCAATAATTTCACTTCAAGATTCAAAAAAAAATCTCGGCAAAGAAATCCATTTACAATTTCTTGTAAGTTTTTGCCTGGAGGTTTCTGTTTGATAGCTTCACAATCTATTGATAATTCACTGCTGCATAGCGCATGGCTATTCAGTTGAGTCATTTTTCTTCATCCTCAACCACTTTCTCTTCTTTTGATCACAAGATATCGTATTTCTCGAAATGGATTACTGATATTCATTTTAGAAGACAACTAAGAAATCATTTTGAGCTCAAATCCACAAATGGGTACCCTCTTAATGCAATTCCTATGCAAGATGGTAAGTTTTGGCTGTTAAATTTCTATCTGGTTTTTGAGCATTTTATCATCCAATTTGATTATCCACTAAATTTTGTTGTTTATTTGCATTAATATTTATAGTTTACAGAATCTCTCTCTCTCTCTCAAATTTCTGTCTGGTTTTTGAGCATTTTATCATCCTTTAATTTGATTATCCACTAAACTTTGTTGTTTATTTGCATCAATATTTATAGTTTACAGAATCTCTCTCTCTCTCTCTCTCTCGAGTTTGCTGTACATTGTAAGTCTGCCTGTAGTAAAAAATCTGTTCTTGGTGTGGTGGTAAGGTAGAAGCTGTGTAAGGGAAAGGATAAGCCTTTACTTTTAAAATGTGGATGAATGGTTTAATTAGAAAGAGAGATCGATGATTTTCAGAACACAGAGGATGTTAGGTATGTCTCGAATTCTTTAGGCCAAGCCCACCGGCTATGGATCATGTTGCGGTGTTATTGAACATTTCCCTTTATTGCTGGATTCTGCTTAAATGGTGAATTTTTCCCCCTGCCTACAAATAATCCCCCGAGTATCCCCTTCCAAATATCTTCATGTCAGGACCAAGATTCATACATTTGCCATAATTGCGAAATTTGAAGGGATTCAACTGCTTGTACTTGGTGATAGGAAATCCGCCTAACCTATGTGTGGTTTACTTTCTTATTTGAGGCGTTTTGGACACTGAGCACCATGGTTTTGTCTGCTTATGTTCATTTTTCTTTTCGAACCATTTCACGTAATGAGAAGGGAATGTACGTGGAAACAATGGCAAGGTCTTAATTGAGTGATTTCTAGACGTATGTATGGTCTCGTGTAGCTAATTATCTTTTGTTTAGCTCTTGGCTTGCTATTGGCTCTCCTCTCCGCTTAATGTTATGTAGTGGACATTAATATGATGTTATGGATTTATCTGTTAATAAATAATGATCCAAAATCCTCATTCACTGTTATGTCCGTTTATTTGTCTTTAGTATCAATATATTTATTTCATCTTGCTAAAAATCTCCAATTGCTTTGTGCAGAAGGTTCAGTTGCAAAAACTCTGGAGGAGGAAGTACCTTTTCCGGAGTTCGGAGAGGCAAATTCTATGCTCAGTATAACTGTTGTTGGTGCATCAGGGGACCTTGCCAAGAAGAAAATTTTTCCAGCTCTTTTTGCTCTTTATTATGAGGATTGGCTACCTGAGGTTTTTTTTTTTCGATTTTTCAAATATTTCCACTTGTTGTTGATTTGCTTAAAGTTCAAAAGAATCTTAAATTAGTAGAAAATATTTGTCTTAGCAATGGAGTAAGTTAATACTCATTAAGTTATTATATTTCCCTTTTCTGATTTTTCTATGAATTGTACTAATGCAGAATTTTGTCGTTTATGGTTATGCTCGGACTAAGATGACAGACGAGGAGCTGAGAAACATGATAAGCAAAACCTTAACTTGCAGAATTGATAGAAGGCCTGGGCTTTTCTTAAATCATTTGAATTGTTAGATAGTTTTGTCATTTTTAATTTAGTTATTTTGGTGATGGCTTACAGAGAGAACTGTCAAGACAAAATGGAAGAGTTTCTAAAGAGATGTTTTTATCACTCGGGCCAATATAATTCCGAGGAACATTTTCTAGAGCTGAATTGCAAACTAAAAGAACGAGAGGTAATGTCATGTCTCCAGTTTGTTTTCACCGATTTTTTTAAATACAGTGTATTTGAACCTATAAAACCCTCAATAAGCATGATAAGATACATTTTATTGGTACATATCTAGCAGCATGGTGAATACAAGTAATTGATTGATAATTTGTAAGTGACGTAAATTGGATATGTGACATTATGTCAATGTATGCTGCATCTCTTACTGTATTTTGTGTCCTGGGAACATTTATTGCACAATTGCAAGGATAAAGATGGTGATATTAAATATTCTATTACATAATTTGCAATGATAATCTTGTCTTTATTTCGGAATGAGCTGGGTTAGCTAATGGTGTAGTATGCTAAATGCTCTGGTTCTTTGTCAGTGGTTAGATTGATTTCATTATTCTTTGATGAATATAATTAGTTTTTCCTTCTCAAAGCTTTTCCCAATATTGAGCTAGCATCTTCTGAATTTGAAAAGGTGATCCTATTCTTTCAATTCAAATTCTTTCTTTTGAATTATGTTTATGGGTTTGAATTATGTGTTGTCATGGAGTTGAGATGGTGACTTTTGAAGAATTGCAGCATACTGTGATAATTGACTCCTTTCATATGGAATGCAACATAGAATGGAGGCACTAGTCGAATCAGCTTTTGTGCAGTCTTATTATTTAGTCTTAGTAGTTCAGATAGTGAATGTGCATTTATCAGATTTTCATGTTACATCTGAAGCCAACAACACAGAAGATTAGGAGATGTTAAGTAGAATGCCGTTGAATCTTATTTCACTTGGGTAAAGAATACCATCAGGAAAAGGATCTCAGATAAAACATTATCAAGGATCATTGCTTTAATGAGTCTTAAAAAGCCCGATATTTTGAACTGTTAACTGATAAGGACTTCCAGCAATGATTCCAGAGATCATGTTTAATTGGATGGTTGTCTGGTCCCATGCGCAAACTGAAAATCATCTTATTTTTGCTAAAAAAAATTCCTCCCGTTTTGTGTACATATTTTTCTAGATTTAAAGATGGATCTAATGACCATGATGAATAGTGGACTAAAATATAACAATCTAAAAGATATATATTGATAATTGTTGATCTATACAGAGTGGTAAACTATCAAACAGGTTATTTTATTTGTCCATACCTCCAAACATATTCGTGGATGTGGTAAGATGTGCTAGCACTAAAGCTTCTTCAACAACTGGATGGACGAGGGTTATTGTTGAAAAGCCATTTGGTCGTGATTCAGAGTCCTCTAGAGAGCTGACGAAATGTCTAAAGCAGTACCTGACCGAGGATCAAATATTCCGGTAGGCCTTTCTGGAATTTGATTGATTTCAGTTTGGCAGATTATTAAGATAGGATGAGAATTTGATTTGCTTCGTTTTGAATCAGAATTGATCACTATTTGGGGAAGGAGTTAGTGGAAAATTTATCAGTGCTCCGTTTTTCGAACCTTGTATTTGAGCCTCTTTGGTCAAGAAACTATATACGTAATGTTCAGTTCATATTTTCTGAAGATTTTGGTACGGAAGGAAGAGGGGGGTGAGTTTCTTTCACACACTTGTGATTTTTTAATATAAGATTCTCTCTTTTGGATTCCCGAGATAACTGTTTCTTGTATGTTATTAGATATTTTGATAATTACGGAATTATCCGAGACATAATGCAAAATCATCTACTACAAATATTAGCTTTGTTTGCAATGGAGACGCCCGTCAGCCTCGATGCTGAGGATATTAGGAACGAAAAGGTGGGTAACACTCTCGGATTATTCATTTGCTTTTCGTGACTGAGAAAGTTCAAGAATTCATTCTGCAGCGTGCTTCGAAAAACGCAATAGCTTCATTGTAATGTGAGTTACTGAATCAGGTCAAAGTTTTGAAGTCGATGAAGCAACTGCAGCTTGAAGATGTGGTGGTTGGTCAATATAAGGGCCATAGCAAGGGTGGTAAATCATATCCCGGGTATATAGATGACCCCACTGTGCCAAAGGACAGTGTTACTCCAACTTTTGCAGCAGCGGCACTCTTTATTAATAACGCTCGCTGGGACGGGGTTCCTTTCCTCATGAAAGCAGGCAAAGCTCTCCATACTAAGCGGTAGGTGGATCTATGTCTTCAAAACTATGTCTAAAGATTCTTCTCTATTAGATTTTGACAATGCACGGTCCTGATATTCTTTGTTGATAAAATTCAGAGCCGAGATCAGAGTTCAGTTCAGACACGTTCCAGGTAATCTGTACAAGCGTAACTTTGGAACTGATCTGGACAAGGCTACAAATGAGCTAGTCCTTCGCCTACAACCTGATGAAGCCATATATTTGAAAATCAACAACAAGGTTCCCGGTCTAGGAATGAGACTGGACCGCAGTGACCTCAACCTATTTTACAAAACAAGGTAAAAAATCTTGATATTGAAAATTGCATGACAATGTGGCCGTTTAATGTCATGCCAGTCCACTTCTCTACTACCTCTAATCCTAACCGTTCTTCGTGGCACTAAATGAACCATTTACAAGTTTGGATTCATTCTTGCAGGTATTCGCGGGAAATACCAGATGCTTATGAGAGACTCCTCTTAGATGCTATAGAAGGAGAACGGAGATTATTCATTAGAAGTGACGAGCTCGATGCTGCATGGGCTCTATTCACACCATTGTTGAAGGAAATTGAAGAAAATAAAATCATGCCGGAGCTATACCCTTATGGCAGTCGAGGACCAGTCGGAGCACATTATCTTGCTGCAAAACACAACGTTCGATGGGGTGATCTTAGTGGTGAAGATTGAGTATTTCAAGATGTAATGGATATGCAACTTGAGGAGAAATCCCTATCAGTAAAAATTTTAAGAATTAAAACTATTACTTGTTTCACCAAAAAAATAAATAAATTATCAATTGTGATGTATGATGGTGATCAAAGTCCGCAAGTAAATTAGGATGTGCAGTTCCCAAGTTTATCGATAAATTTCTATTCGTGTTGTTATATCATCCATGATTTTTTTTTTTTTGTGCTAGAAAGCATTTCATAATTAACGTCGCCAAGAATAGCTGACGAGAAATTCGAGGTATACGGTCGAACCATTGCCTAGTCGACGATTCCAACACAATTTAAGAAATAACGGCATGACATGTTAAAAAAGAGGAATTAAGCTATATGTACATTTCTTGTTGACATTCTCCTTAACATCATCTTATGTGTCAAAATTCGGTCATGAAATATTGTTGTAAAAATCAATGGAGGAAGTCATGTGTAGTAGCGTCAGAATGTCATGGTTGCAAAAAAAAAAAAAAAA
>CAIGRK010326816.1:0-12538 GCA_903798315.1 Fraxinus greggii | reverse complement strand
AAAAAGAAAAACAGAGAGAGAGAGTTATCCGTCAAAAGCGTATGGTCCAGATAATTGAAGCCGTAAGTATTTCTACAAACTTAACAACCAAAGCAGACCAAGATCAAAGTGAAAGGACCTAGAATAACTTTCTAATATCAATTAACAAATTGAAAATAAAAAATATCGTAGAACCGCTTGATCTAAAAGCATGAGTATCTTCAAGTGGCTCTTTATTTATAAAGAGCATTTTATACATAATAGAGAGCATCTTTAAATTTAGAGAGCAAATCTTTTTATACACTCCAATAATACTCTCTATTTTGATTCTTCATTTTGTTTTTCTCAAGAAATATCTATTGATTTCTTCTCATATTTTATTTAACATATTTTTTTATGTGTACTATCAACGGCCAATTAATTTAAATATGATTTGAATAATTTGAAAAATAGAGTATTGAAATCTATAGTTTATTAAATGCAATCACTATAAATTAAGTATGAAGAGTGAGTTTGGCGCTCTAAAACTCATTCTTTATTTTAAAAAGTTAAAATAAAGAGTCTCTTGAACTTATTTTCAAAATTTAACTCTATAAATTAAAGAGCATTTTGCATTTAAAGAGTTTCTTGAAAATGTTCTAAGTTGTTACATAGGCACATTTACATTATTTTAATATTATCTTCAATTTGAGCTATTAGATAAGTTCGCATATATATTATTTAATTATTGACTTCAACAAATAATATTAACAATAATTTTCACCATGAACCACAACACACAAAAAAAATTACATTGACAAGTACCAGTGCAAAGGGCTTCTTCCATTGTAATCAGGAACATCAGGATCCACATTCCATTTTGTAACAATGTGATAAAGAAAAGCTCTGACCATAATGAACAGCAACATGTGCTGTCTGCAATCAAAGAATGATAACACGCACAAAAAGACAAGTTTTAATTAACACACCAAATGAAAAACCATTGATCATATTGACCGAACATTAAAATGCCTTTTAGAGAAAGATGGTATCCGAGAAGACAGGAACAAAGTTAGGCCCCATGATGAAGTGCGACCCATTTGGGCAAGAGCCAGGCTATACTAACAAGATCTATTCTTGCATGCAAAGCCACTATGACATGAATAATTATGTTGGTTTCTTTACATGCGCAGTTTATTTCGGCATCTTTAAGTGCGCAATGCCCGTTGGAACATGCAAATGACCATTCGAGAGACATGCAAACTGATATTGAATAACGTGTACATCACTATTCTTAATCCTGAGTAGCTTACATGTTCAAATCGTTAACCAGTATTATTATCCATAATTTGCAAATAATTTGTCATTGCTCGAGTTGAATGGTTGATCCTTTCATTATAACCTGTTGCTCTAAATATTTGGTTTCCATTCTACTTTCTCAACTGTAGCGAATATAGCTAATTTTTCATCAGACTAAAGATGAGGCAGACATCCAAACCTTTGTCAACTACACCAAGAAAACTTGAAAGTGATTTGAGCTGGCATTAAATCATATATTGAAGTGTTCAATTAAGAAGAGTTGGTTTAGAATCAATCTGTCAAATTGACCAGAACAACAGTCACGTCTACTTTAGTTCATGCAGCAAGAAGAGACTAAGAAAATATAAATGGTAAATAGCTCCGAGATCTACTAATCTACAGTTGGACTTAGATAAGGAAAATAATCTATGTTAAGCTGATGTTGCTTTGGTGAACAATAGTTTTGATAGTAAATGCATAATCCCAGGACTAAAAGGAAAATATTGAGCCTGCTGACGTATGACCCTTAAAAGAAGTTATGGTTGCAGATGTATATGTAAAGTTTTATATCAATTTTTTAAGATCTTATAGAACAATAAATTAAGCTCATTGACCTACAGAAGATAGAATAAATCTGCACAAAGTGCACATAGATAACTCTTTAAAACATTCTAAACCAGAAAAAAATTAGTTAAAGGGACAATGACACTTGTTAGAAAACATAACACAAGGACATACACCGTATTTAGTGTTCTGACACACTTCTACAAAGCATATTTCCTTCAAGAATGAGAAGAATTTCAATGCAGCAATTTATTTGATTTGTAATGTTTTACAAAATGTTACATTCCATTAAGACAATGCATGTTTCTAATATTAATCATCCACCTTGTATTTAGTAACTCTATTTGTGTGAATCCAAAACAAACCTGATAGCCAGAAGTATCAGCGATATTGACCCGAGAACCTTCTTGCAGTAAAAGCTCAGCAACCTGGGTTGCACCCCTTACTGCGCTCCAATGCAGAGCTGTTTGTCCCGTATGATCCGCCACATTAACATCACCCCCATGCTGTCAATTATAAATCACGACATAAACATAACGTGAAAACAATTTACAGGGAAAATTTGTCTCCATCACGTGTCAAATAAAAACTAGCTCAACAACTTATAGCTTTTAGTGTTTGTATAACAAAAATATAAAGTAGACGAGAAGTAGCTCAAATGTTCTTTAACTCCAATATTTCCATCTATTTTTTTCCCATTTAAAGTTCTTGACGTTGTTTTATGCACAACTTTTGTGCATGATAAAGAAATTTCCGTCTAACAATTATCTAGTGCAGCTCAATATAGCTTACCATAACATGTACGGAATGATATATAAAGAAACTAAACTTGAGAACCCAGTGTACCATTACTAACTAAATATTAAGGTGTGTTTGAGTAGTAGATTGATGGAGAATATGTGGATAAAAAAGATGAAAAGTTATGGATGTGATGGAAGTGCTCAGATTCAGTTTGTGATACATATAAAAAATAGATATAAAGGTCGCATACCGCTATTATGTATTGCGCAGCAGCGGGACGATTGTTAAGCGCTGCCCATTGGAGGGCATAGTAGCCAAGGACGTCGGGCTCCGAGACGGAGCAGCCCTGGCTCTCTACCAGCCGCTGCATCTTCTCCATGTCCTCGTAAGCCGCAGCGGTGTACACGTCGTTCTTCAAGCTCTCATCTTCCACTGCCACCTCAGCTCCGGTATTCGAGACGGCGACCGACGGCTGCTGTTGATCACTGGATTCCATTATTTCCATCTCCTGCACCTCCTCGATCTCCGACGCCATATAGTAAGTCTTCTGAAATGGGATTATGCCTTTGTTATTCCGGAAAATTATTCAGAAAATATTAGATCAAAAATGCGTCACTGTATATCGATGTATGTAATGGAGTTGATTTTCTTTCTTAGAACAAATAAATTTGCATATTATAATAGAACAGAAAGAGATATGTTGTACAGAACCAGTGGAGCCAATGATTTTTCATTCCCAATTATTTTTCCGAAGAATTTTATATTATTATTTGTTGTTCAAATATTTATTTTAATTGTATTTGAACTATCCAATCTTCAGTCATGTTATATAAACATTTTGCCTTACATCATCGTTTACATTCTTTCACGTCTTTACATTCTTTCCCGTGTCACTTTCACAGTCTTTCATTTTTTCAATACTTTTTCACATTACTGTCCAAATGTGCCGCATAGGGGCAATGTCATGAAAAATATAGACAAGAATGTACATCTAACAAAATTTTCATATTTTAATTGTATGTAAGGTCCTTAATTTTTGTCTATTATAAACTCATATTCCTAACGATTTTCAAGTCCTTTTTATCCTCAAATTTTCCGTTAATTAACACATATCGTATTTGATAACAATTTTATGTCCAAAAGTTCGTTGAAATAACGTATAATAACTTATTTTTCATCATATTTTCAAAAAATAAATAAATAAAAAGTAACGAAAATATTTTTCAATTATTCCAAAGCATGAAATTAGAAATTGTCACTAGGGAAGACATGATTGCCACTCGCGTCTACGTGCAAGTATTGTCACGATCAATCATAAGAAAATTTCGCCCCTATTTGTCACCATTATTTTAAAAAATTATTTGTTACAGTAAGATTATCAACCATACATTCAATCAATAAAATATTTTACACATAAACTAATAAAATTAATTTATTTATTAATCACATATTTTTTAAAAATTATTATCCATTACTTTATTTTTCTCGTAATAATGGAATATAGACACATCCTTCTTATGATCGCTCTCTGTCAAGCTGCCATTTGTCACTTTAAACGTCACTCTCCATGAAGCGCGTGAACAACCAAATCTATTTAACACTGGATCCTAAGCACCCGGATTCCAAAAGCTTTACACATATTACATTTTAGTCCCTTTAAAATATCAAAATTATATTTTACACCCCGACAAAACCCTAGAGTCTTGCCGCAGTAGAAATTTTCTTTACTTCTCAGTACTCTTTTGGACGCACTCTAAACGGCTAAACCAACCCTAACCCAGAATCCCCGCCTCTCTCTATACCCTTCTAGTTTCTCTCTCTAAAGCCTCACCCACCCCAGTCCCCTTTTTTTGCTCTCTTTTTTCTTGTTTTTTTTTTTTTTTTAAAGGCAATTTTGTGTTTGGGAAAATGGAGGTGGGTAAATTTAGCTATTGCGCTTTGAGGAAGCAGCTAGTGGCGTGTTCAATTGTGGAAGTTGCAGTGATGAACACTCTTTTGGCTGCTCAAAAGTCTCTTGCTTGCCTTCTAATGCTGGTATAATTTCCTGAAATTGAATGTTTTTTATCTTTTAAAAATTTTTCCAATGCGAAGACTTAATTTTTATGATGTGAATTTTTTCAAATTTGCTCTAGATTTGACTTTTGAGCAACTGGAATGCTGTTGATGTTGTTTTTTCTGGGTTGCTGAATTTGGCTTCTTGGCTTTCTCTTGCATCTTTATCTGTGAGTTTAGTTGTCACACGGAGGAAGTATAAAATTTTCCAAAACGGTGCAAATTTTCCTTATTCATTCCTTTTTCTTGGGGTATTTAGTACCTTTATTTAATATAATGAAAATTTGACTTAAGAATGAATTTTGAGAGTCTTGCTTATATTCTGCTAACTATATCATGTTTGAACTAAAGCTTCAATTAAACTGGAGAAATAAGAGTGAGAATAAATAAAATCGAGTAATGAAACTAAAGATTTTATTTTTTTCCATATGGTAATATTGTATTTTTATTTTGTACTCATTGGTTTCATAATCTCAGACTATTGCATTGTTATAGGCTTAAATGAGCTGCTTTTTAAGAAAAATTTAAGTTCAATTTCATATCATTGTTCTGTTTTTTGTAAATGGCCTTCTCTGGGAACTTATTTTGTGTTATGAACTGGCGACTGGGTAAATTTGAGGTTTGAAGATGAGGGAAGAAAAAAAATCAATGATGAATTAGAAGATGCTGAAACAAGAAACCATAGAAACTATAAGTTCAAGGAGCATGAATGAATTTATGGAAAAGTTCGAACAGATGTGGTTTCACAAGAAAATGTTAAATATAGCAAAATTGGGAAGCTATTTTAGTGTGGTTTTATGTGAAGATGATCAGTGTACTCGGTGCACTGACGTTGAAAATCTCTTTTGCCATTTTTTTTATTTTTGGCACCTCTGTTTCGACCTAACTGCCTATTTCTTACCATTCCACCTTCTCTCTGGAAGAGTGGTAGTGAAGGGTTTGTCTTGAGCTTTGGATAAAAGCATGTCAATATATGGATTACGCCAGTTTTTACCTCAAAAGACTTCTGGTCGTATTCGCCTTTTTGGTTTGGTACCTTCATTTTGATATATTATTGAGAATCACTTTTCCATTCCCATGGCTGGCCCCTTGATATCAGGACTTTCTGTTTCTTCTTCTTTAATTTTTTTTCTGAATATGAATTTGTCCCTGTTTTATTATTATTATTAGATGATGAATCACTCGAAGTTAAGCAACTCAGCACGCTCTGAGTTTGTGAAAGCCTAAACTTTTGTTTTACTTTCTGGAAGTTTAGATTTACTTCCAACTCTAAGTTTAGAGCACTCTGTCGCATCGTTTACTGGTCAAATAGCATATGGCATCGAGCAATTTCTGCAAGTTATTTGATTCTTATTTGCATGCTTTATATTCGTTCTCATGTCACTCTGTTTCATAGGACTGATGCTTACATGGTTAATGAAACATTTTATATTTGCATTATTGCACATATGTATTGCTGCTTAAATTCCATTAACAGTACAAACTATGTTCACAGACAGGAACTCTGTTGAATGATATTGATGGGCTGCCAAACTTGGTTAAGAAAAGGTAATTACAATTTTCAGGACAGACCTCAAATTTATTGGGAACGTGGCTTATTTGTTGATGTATAGTTCATATTTCTAATAAACTCGGGGTGAGTTGCATGAATTATTTTCTCTGCTTCATTTGATTCAGCTCCATATCTGCCGAAAGGTCCAATGAAATAAAATACTTTGGAACAACACAAGGACAAGTTATTTTCGGTCTACATTTCTCGTCTAACCCGTTCTCCTTGCATTGCTTTTGTGAACACGAGTTTCTTTAAATCTTCACAAGACATGCACTATTTGAGTACTCGTTTTCTTGATCTATGCTCCACTGGTTTCACCTTCATCTATTCATGTATATTCTCATTTGTTACTTTATCCATTCTAGAATTGCAGCACTTCACTCTTAGTACCATCATTTTAGTTGCATTTTATTTGTTGGTTGCCAAATACAATAAAGAATGCGGATTACAATTTTTTCTAGAACTTCTAATTTGATTTTTTAACCATCTGAAATCACACAGAAACTGTAGCAATTATTGACTGCTACTAGTTTGCTCTAATTCTATGCAATACGCTGTATTCAAGCACTACTTATCAATAACCCACAGCTTCGTATGGAATGAAATGATAAAAATTGATTCATTTAGCTGATCCAAAAAATATTGAGAATAAGAATTAACTAGTTTTGTTGTTGTGCGATGTGTATGAGAAAATTGTGGAATGAGTGAAATTTGACAAACATCTACAGGTTTCCCATGGATGAGCTTCATAGATTTGAAAAGCCTGGACCTGAGAACAACGATGTCAGGGATCCGGAGGACGCCGGTGAAGATGACGACGACGATGATGATCAAGATGATGATGATGATGCTGGCGATGAAGACTTTTCAGGGGGTGAAGAAGGGGGAGACTATGAAGAAGAAGCGGATCCTGAGGATGATCCCGAGGCTAATGGCAACGAAGGCAGTGATGATGAGGATGACGATGATGATGACGGTGATGGTGATGATGACGAGGATGGTGAGGATGACGAGGAAGAAGAGGAGGAGGAAGAGGAGGATCAACCACCAGCTAAGAAGAAGAAGTGAAGTAGTTTGTAGACTTTAATTCTGTGCCTCTCTTGGTTGGGAGTATTGGTATGAGGGAGGCTTAGCTTGTTTGTCTTCATAGAGTAGGAAAGTGATAGCACCTGTTTAGAATGAACCGCTTATCATTCTGTGACTGTGTTTTATGTTCCCTCTTTTGGATTGACTGGGAATCCTGGATCTTTATTAGTTGTACTATTTTTATGTGATTTTTCCATTTAAATAAGGATGACCTATTTATCAGCCAACATTGCATTGCACGGCAGACTGACCATCAACCTCAATTGTAACATTTTTCAACCTGATATTCCCTACGTTTTGGAAATCTTTGTAGCAAAGGCTTGCTGATACATTGTCGTCGATTTTTTCGTTTTCTTCTAATATTTTAGCAATTTTTCAGTTTTCCTAGCCACGCCTTTTTTGTATCCTTAAAAGTTCCCAATAATTTGATTGGAATTGCCGGTTGTATCAAAAATTATTCCTAGTACATAGTTTTGCACGCATTTTGTTATCTAAAATATCATTTTTGGTTGGAAAGGGGCAAAACGAGTAAATGGTATGTTAACAACATCGTAAAATGTTTGATCTTCTGAACTAAAAAAGATTAAACTTGAGTACATGTGCATCTTAACCAAATTTTACAAGTTATGTTTGATCTGTTCAACTAAATAAAGTGAATCCACGTTAAAATTAAACACGGAATATGACAAATTTATTGGTCATCAGGTTAAATCTTGTCCAGTCCAGTTCAGCCCACCTCCGATTCTCTCATAAGCGCAAATCATCTCACGAGCCCTAGTGAAGTTTTATTCCTGGAATTTATTTTTCGTTTCATTTGGAACGAACAGCCACTTAGAAACTCCATTAAGAGAAGTGAGAAATACTACAATATTATCAATTAAAAAGAGAACCTAATTATTCCAAGAAATATCACATGGTGATCAAATGCAGGCTACAAATCCCATCCCATCATTGAAAAATCAAAAGAAATGAAGCAGTAAAAGCACAGCAGTCAACAAGATCGTCATAGAAACTGCATTTATCAACTACGGAAGTTCATTTTCAAGAAAAGCTTTGTTCACGGTCCTATAGTAAGAAAAGCTTAACAATTATACAAGCTATTCATAAAAGCAGGAGGAAAACATCACATTTACCCAATTCAGATGGCTCTGCTGCCTTTTGGTCCACACAGAACAATTTCCATGGATTATCAGATTCATTTACCCCAAATATCTGAAAGTTAACGTTACGCAAACGGTGAAATCATAGTTAACAGGAAAGAAAGTTAAACAAGGCCATCACTGTCAAGGACAAGCTAATGATAACTTACAATTAAGAGACAAACTTGATCATATTTAGATTTGATAAAAGAGTAATATATCAAATTTGAATTAAGTGACATTTACGGCAGTTCATCAGACAAAAATGGCAAAACGAGAACCAGAAAACACCAAGTTGGTACTCTTGCACTTCAAGTCCATATACGTTCAACCAGCTGATTAAAAATCATCAAGCCAGATAACCTAACCTGAAGGAAGTTGATAAAGCTGCTTCGTCATGGAATTAACAACAAATCTAAAGAATCCAACTTGATAAAATGAAATTAGCACATTGTGCAATACATTTTAATGATATTTAAGACTTCAGGGTAATGGAGAGCAAACTCTCAAATGAGAACTTTGACTCGATCATCAAAACTGTCACAACATGGAGTCATTTAGACATTAATTTTTTTCATCACCTCATTCAATTAAGAAATAAGAACTTTTTCCCTCTTAACATTTTCAACATTATTAATCGTTTTTCATCACCACATTCACTTAAGAACTCTTTCACTCTTAACATTTTCAACATATTCTATTAGATTACATCACTTTTAAAGATGAAAAGCTTTGCACTATATGAGACATGTTCTAATCATCCAAGACGTCTTCTCCTTTGGAAGTGTATGGTCTCATTTATTATTCGATCTATTCTAGTGCAGTCAAACATCTGTCTCGATATCTAGAGCTTTGCTGCATTCTGATAATCATTCTGGTCTTCCATAAAATTCAACACTATAAACCATAACAGGTCTAATGGCCGTTTTACTCAGCTACCTTTTCAGGTTACAGTGACAAAAAAAAAAAAAGGCAGTCACGGTTACAAAAAAATAAAAAAAAGCAGTCACGGTAAGTTCAATTTTTGTAACCTAGTTTTTATTTCACAACATTCAAAGTTACAAGAACTTCTTTACTGCAGCGGAAACTATTCATTTGCGTCAATGCTGCAACCCAAAACAACCCAGGAGAAGATGAAAAAAAGAGAACTGGCAAATAAGATGTAAATTTGAGAGTAACCGTCACAACCTTTAAAGACTTGCCATTTACCATCAAACTCTACCCTTATTACACTTTTTTGGTAAATTCACCATCCTTGTTTCACTACAATAGCTACGTGTTACAGATTTTGTTGTTCAGACAAGTCTAGACCAATATGACTCAAGAAGTATGCAAGATGAATGGTACAATGAGTAATGCGATTAGACTCTAGAATTGTTTTTAGCTATATAATGGAATGCTTAAAATTATTAGAAGAAATGTGAATGGTTTGTTATCAAGATACTCAATTTTCAGATATTAAAATATAATCCTCCAATAACGAGAAAACATAATTTTTCACAGGACTCGATAAAATCAAAAAATAATGTGCATTGCACGTTGACTGGGACAAGTATGTTCAGGTACGTGTACTTGTCCAGCTATCAAGATCTTCTTGTGGAACTTAAGCAATTCATTCAAGCATGCTTATCTAACATTTGGAGAGGTTTTGAAACGAGCATCCTTGTGAAAGAAACTTAGTGACAAATGAATACATTATAGAATTAAGTTTGACCACAAGTGCCACCAGACTGAGACAGTTCAAAAAGACAAGGTATATGCATCGTGGTAGTATCTAAAACAATGCCCAGGAACAAAATTGAACTGGACTGGTCCAGTTTGGTTATTAACAAGATTAGAGGTTTGAAGAATGAGTTAGAAGAGGTGCCTATAATTTCATTATAGTTACATTTATGGATTTACCTACCAAAATAATTGAAATTTATTTTTTGAAAGTAAAATATAAAAAAGAAAGAACAATAAAAACCAGTAAGGTTTTCGGTTCAGTCAAACATTTTCTGCATTTTGTCAACTTGGAACCAAACTGGACTAGATGTTTCACTTTGCGACAGGTCCAATTAAACCGATGACGGGGTTTCCTGCACACACTTGCTCGTACTTTTATGCACACACACATGCAATTGCACACAGTAAATTCAAGTTTTAACACCGTATCAACTGAAATGACTAACATGCAGCTTAGCATGAATAGGATGACGGTACTTGGTAGATGATGTAAAACAAGGAAAATTCTATAAAAGCAAACAAATTACCAGACAAAAATTATAAATACATGTGCTAAAGTGGGCTACAATCCCCAAAATCAATTCAGAAAGGGAACTCTTGACTCTTGCTCAAAAAACACAAGTATATAATCAAAAGATCATGAATTGACTCTAAACAAGAAAAACTAGATCATAGAAATCCATAACAGTTTACATCAAAGCAACATTCCTAGAATTTATAGGTATCAGGAATTCTAACAATTTTGATGAAGTTGAGGTCTATGACCCTCATCCAACAAAGGGGATACAACAACAACACAAAACTCAGAACCTGGCAATTCATTAACTAAAATATAAGACACAGAGATAATTGATTTCGGAGAAATGAAGCTAACAATACCATTATTCTGAAAGAATAATCACACACAAATACTATGTAAACATCACATAAGGTAACCAATTACATGAAAGATTCAGTACAAACATAAATTAATGACCATGTCATTGAATACAAACCATAATCTTTTAACGAAATGGATAGTCGCATTATTGAAGATCATAAATCAGAATAAAATTGGCTTACTAAGAAGGTAACTTGCCAGCCCGGAAAATTGCAAACTTTGACGTGAGTGAATCCGAATACTCAATCCCATTATCCTTGAAGAAAGCCTCTATCATCCCCTTGACCCTCTCGGGCTCCACGCTCTCACACTCGACCTCGTACAAATCCCCAAATTCATACGTAACCTCATCTACCTCCAATTTCACCCCACTCCACTCATACACACTTCTCACAGTCCTGAAGCCCCCCAACCCCTTGAAACCATTCACTCCAAATTCCTCTTTTACCCTGCTCAAAACCCTCGAATCCACGTCCATCAGCTTCCCAGGCTCTTCCAAACAGGCATACCCAATAGACGGATCTACCTCCTCTTCATCCTCCTCGACGCGGCTCACACCGTTGGTAATCACAGCTTTGGCTTTGAGGCAAATAAAGCATTTGGGGAGGTCGGTTTGCTCATGGAACCGGAGGCGCAACACGGCTCGGCGCGAGCTCAGCTCGGAACCCAATCCGTCGAAGAAATTATTATGCTGGTGGTGTGTAGTTATGTGAAATGGAGAGAGTAATTGAAGAAGCTTCTGGTGGGAAGCTTTGTTTGGTAACCGGAGCTTCACTTCAATTTCCATTAATCTCAAAAATGACCTCGTATTTGATATTATTGAATTTTTCTTTCAGTTTGGTGAGGGTTCTGGTTTATGGGTTTTTTTAAGACGAGAGGCCGATGCGATGGGATTTGGAGGAGGGATCACGAGACGAGCGATCGAAGTGGTTGAGGAGTGAAGATGTGGTGGTGGAGGAGGTGCTGGCAGCGGCGGCGGCTAGGCGGCGGGCTTCTTCGAGTTCTTCTTTGTCTTCGACTCTGACTTCGATTTTGCTCGGCTTTCTTCTCAGCATCTTCCTCTATCCTCGGACGTAGACATAAAGGGTTGAGGGTTCTCTATCCATTTGTAGTGCGTTCTTTTGGCAAATTTTTCATAATTGAGGTTATAACTTCATAATTTTGATTTGTTGCGCCACTAATTGCGCTCAAGACCTTTAGCCTTTATTTGTTACCAGCCACTAATTGCGCTTAAGACCTTTAGCCTTTATTTGTTACCACTTACGTTTTTCCTAATATAACAAAGGGCAATTGGCACAAAGCCTCCCTACTTTTGAAGGGTTATATGCAAAACGTATCTACCTTCCATTTTTTTGGCACGGAACATCTTTACTTTCACATTTTTTGCGCTGAACGTCCTTGTAACTAATTTTTATCATAAAATGACAATTATACCCTCCTCTATAAATAAAACAAAAAAGAATAAAAAAGAAAAATAAACAATAAATTGCACTATGCTCTTAAACTTTTTTAAAAATACAAATCAGTCCAAAAAACTAATTT
>CAIGRK010326715.1:0-10281 GCA_903798315.1 Fraxinus greggii | reverse complement strand
TTTATGTCACAGCCAGAAAGGACGACTTATAAGCCTTTCAATGCCACTCTCAAAAATAGTGGTCATGACATATCGGTAAGGATAAATTGCTCCCACTTTAAAAAATTAGGGAACTATGTAAAATATATATCTTTCTTGATTGAATCGACTCACTGAACAAATTCAAATTTTATCTAGGTTTTTAGAATATACAGTTTTTAACTATAATCGGACCGATATCTGTGTGTGTTCCTGTGTGTCCAAATGAATATAGTATCGGGGGATAAAATTAGTAGGACTGATTATGCGTAACGCATCTAATGAATAACATATAAATATAGATATTGATCCTTGCAATGTGATCCGCAAACCTATCCCACTACGTGTGAAGCATAGAGCGACACACGAGGGAAAACGCAAGAATTGAAGGTTCGTATTTGGCTAGCAAACCCTTTTCTCATCGAGGCTAACTACAGACTGTTAATGAAAAATACATGTGGACAAGTAAAACAAACATGATACTCTTAACATAATCGGCTATGAGCTATCCAATAAGAAGCCGCCATTTTTCATGTTCCTAAATGACCGAAATACCCCAAAGCTAGAAGTGAAATTTATAAATATTCCCTACTTTGAAGAGAAAACCATGCAACTCAAATATTTTCCTCTCAAATACCTATTTCCCCTCTTGCTCCAAGTTTTAGCATTGAAATTAGATAGTTTAGGAGGAGAAAATCATAGTTAGGTGAGAGGATTTGTTGATTCGATTTTTACCATCAACAATAGTAATAAACAAGCGTTTCAAAGATAAGTTTATATAACGTAATTCAATATGTAGCTCTCGAAATCCCTCTACATGCAGGTTCAATGGAAAGGTGATGCAGGATCAAGATTTATTAATGGCACGGAGTACCGTCTTCAAGAAGTCCATTGGCACACTCCTTCTGAGCACACTATTAATGGTAGAAGGTATTTGTGTGCACCTCATCTGCTTATATTTTTTGTTTTGTTTTGTTCTTTTCTTTTTCTTTTTCCATCTTAGAGTATTGCATGCTTAAAATATAACAAATTTCTTTATTAGGTACGACATGGAAATGCACATGGTACACGAAAGCCCCGACATTAATGTACAAAACAGGACTGCTGTTGTTGGTGTCTTGTACCAGATTGGCCGTCCTGATCCATTTCTCTCCATGGTAAATATTTCGAAAAAACTTGATAAAATTCAAGATAATTCTACATAGCACAAATTTCTCAAGACTGCTAGCAGTGAACTCAATATTATTTATTTTTTGTCGTCAAAACGTATTTTACCAAACATTGTACTTGGCTTAATACGTATATATCAAAGAAAGTGGAAAAAGGTGACGACGTTCGATTGTGTGCAATACTCTTTAAGGGAGTTCATTTAATGAAAAGGGTCTCGTATATAGTTCTAAGAGATCATAACTAACAACCCATATTACCAATTTAACTCTTAATTTTTTTTCTTACAATTAATCTGATAAATCTAAATACAGTCATTAATTAAATTGATTTCACCTTTTATTATTCCTTTGCAGTTAAATGCAAGTATATCATCCTTGATTGATAAGAAGGATGAAGAGGTAAATTTGGGAGTAATTAATCCAAATGATATTCAATCAGGAAGTCCAAGTTATTACAGATACATGGGATCACTTACTACACCTCCTTGTACTGAAGGAGTTATTTGGACTGTTAATACTAAGGTATGGCCTTAATTAAATTAATTCCATAATTAATACGTGTTCTTAATTATTTGAATTCTTTTAGGTGAATACTGTTTCAAGAAGTCAAATTAATTTGCTCAAAGAAGCAGTCCTCTATGTAAGTTATTTAATGTTGTCACTTAATTGGGCTAAAAACATCATCAGTCAAACCAATTTTCTTTGTAATTGTCTTAATTAATTTCATTTTTTACAGTATGCTGAAGAAAATGCCAGGCCATTGCAACCACGTAACAATCGAGATATTTTCCTCTACTTCTCCAGATTTTGAACACTGACATTCACAAATTTGCATCCTTGGATCCGTATCAGATATAAATATTATACAGAATAAAAGAGTCAGGATTTACATCCAGTAGCTATGACTAAACTAATAATAATGTCCATACGCTGTACTGAATAATGGAGCTAATATTGCATCCAGTGAGAGCAATGCAAGTTCATTATTATTTTTCACACTAATAAGGTAATAATACAATAATAATTTAAATGTTATAATGTTTTATAATTGTTTGTTATGTTTTTTATACTTTGAAGATGTTGTATAATTACATCATTTTAAATATTATGAAATAGGGTTTAAGATATATTAGGGGAAGCCATAATCTTCCTTGAAACATATTTCGATAAATCATTTCTTTCTTATTTATAAATTTAAAAGTATTACAAAATTATAAAGAAAGACAAGAATAAGAGAGAAAAGTAGAGAGAGCAAAATTTCAAGTATATATTTATTATAACAATAACACCTACATATAGGGTTTTGGTAGGAGTTACAATATGAATATAATACGATTCTTTTGAGTAAGCAAAATTTATTTAAGTATATTGATAAGACTAAATAACCACTGCAACATATTAACTCAATAACCTTTTTTAAAACGCAAATAGAAAATAAATCACAGGGCACTTACTTTGCAGCCTACATTTTATCTATTTTCCAAAATGTGTTTTCTTTGAAGGGTTTTCTAATTTTAATTGAATTTATTTTTTAAGAAAGCAAAAGTTCAACAAAAAGAACAAAAAATTAACTTGGGTTGCATGAGAAGCTTTCTATTAGTAAGGTGAAGTTGCTGGTTCTATAATTCTTATTCTACATTGAAAGTTACGGATTATCAAATTATTAATTATCTGTTTCTAGTTTTGACCTTACGTGCGGAATTATAGAATTAACAAGCGACAAGTCACTTTTAATTGTTTCTAGATGATTAAGCATGCAATTCAATTATCCTATGTTTTTCAAGTAATAATAAAAAGTGTGATATAATGTAATAATACAATAATAATTTAAATGTTATAATATTTTATAATTGTTTGTTATGTTTTTTTATAATTATATCATTTTAAATATTATGAAATAGGGTTTAAGATATATTAGGGGAAGCCATAGTCTTCCTTGAAACATATTTCGATAACTCATTTCTTTCTTATTTATAAATTAAATAGTTGTATAAAATTATAAAGAAAGACAAGAATAAGAGAGAAAAGTAGAGAGAGCAAAATTTCAAGTATATATTTATTATAACAATAACACTTACATAAGGATTTTGGTAGGAGTTACAATATGAATATAATACAATTTTTAGAGTAAGTAAAATTTATTTAAGTATATTGATAAGACTAAATAACCTTTTATAATTATCTCATAAATTTATAACACTCCCCCTTTGAACGCTATTTGCACAATAATTGATTTGTTAAAAATTTAGTTTGACAAAAACTTAGTATGATAAAAATTTCAAACGAAGGAAGAATAATATAAATAATTATAACAAAATTGCAGTAATAAAATGTTGTCTCATGAAAACATTAACAAGAAAACCAATGAAATGAAACTTGAGTGAAGGAAAAAGAATACAATTACTCCCTTGATTTAAATAAATGAAAATCCTCATATCAAGTCATTTATGTCTTATATGTCAATACCTTCAATATCACAAATTTGATGAAATATGTTTCGTGTTGTAGAAAATCCATTTAGAAGTTTAATAAAAAATTTTGTAACATATAAGAGTATTATTTTGAGGGCAAATTCCTTGTAGATTATGAATATTCATTACACAAAGAATATGTTTAATTAAAATTTTATTAGGAAAAACAATGTGGGAAAACTCCTACCATAGGGGAAAAAATGGGAAGAACATTATTCTTTTGAGTTTTTCTATTGCAGGAGCCTATTGCTTCTAATTGTGACGTAAAAGTTTCGTCTAGCCTCATATCGTCCAAAATGATCGTTGAGTTTGTCTAAAAGATAAATTTAAAAATTTAAAAAAAAAAAAAATTTGTATTGTCTCATCATTTATAACATGGTTGAGTTAGCGACATTATCTAATGAGAATGATTTATTTGGCTTAAGAAAAATAAAAACTTCATCTCTCTCTCTGTCCCTCCCCCGTTGCATCATCATATCACTCCCTCACAGATATGTTGTTAGGATTGATATCACTTGTTGTGACACGAATCATCGAATTGAGATGTTGAAGTTATATGACAAATAATAATGAAGCACTACAACAAAATGTACTTTTTACGGCATGCAATGCATGCCGTAAAAACCTCTTTACGGCGTGCAGTATAAAGCAATGCCGTAAAAAATGTTCACTTTTTAAGGCGTGCAAAGTACGCCGTCTGCGATTGCCGTTATTAATTATATGACGTTCAATTGCACACCTTAAAAAGTGTATCACTTTTACGGCATGTAGTCTGATACGCCATTATTTAAGCTTTTTACGGCGTTCATTTGCAAGCCGTAAAAATGTGCATTTGAATGCCGTAAATTAACTTTTTACGGTATGCTTTTGCACGCCTTAAACTTTAATTTCATTTTTAAAAATTTGTTCATTTATTTGATTACCAGCATACCTATAATAATTACAAAACAAAATTCCATATATATGACCCAGGTTAGTTTCGATAAACATAAATATTGAGTACAGTTTAATACAATATATCAATGTAAAATTTATCTCAATACTTCTGGAAAATATAAACGACTTAATTTTCATTTGAGAGTACTACAAATAGGAAATCGGATAGCTCACTTCAAGCCAACAATTTCTACAGTGGCTCTCGATACTTAAAAAAACTAAAGCTGGTCTCGTTCTCTTTCCACCAGCCCCAAAGATTTGCTCAGCAGCAGACATCAATACTGGATTTGCTCAGCAGCAGACATCTCCACTATCCATATCAGAAGTTCTTGATGTGTCATTTCTTCTTCTAGATCTGGAAGATGAAGTAGAAAGCAACACTCTGGAATCTATTTCGATAGCATTATCAACTCTCTGATTCTCTGAGAGTATAATAGCAGTAATGCTTGACACAGAATCCCTATTATCAACTGCTGGATCGTGTTCTTGATTTCAATACATGCATCAACAATATAGAGAGAAAGTTAGTCATTGAGTAAAATTTTATATATAATATAAAAATCAGAAAGTTGCAATCTACTTGTGCAGATCACATCAACAAAAATAAGGATATATAACCAGGGTAAAAGAAAATGGCCCAACTTAATGACAGCCATTCGTTCACCTGTACATTTTAAATACAGAAGTTTCAATTTTTGTTGGCCTGAAAAAACAGAATGAATGAGATACAGCTCCAGCAAAATGTCCCTTATCAAAAAGAAATGAACAGTTACACAAAAATGATAATTAGAAACACACTCTACAGCATTGGACCACTCTATTTCACTGAGATGTTGGCTGAGATTACAGTTTCTGAGTGAAATACTCTGATCTTTCACGCTTATGAAACTAGTGAATAATTTATACTACACGGTTTTACACATATGAAACTAGTATAAATCAGTTTCTTCTATGTAAAACAGGGAAAAACACCTCTGCTGATTACCAGCAAAAAAAACAGGGAAAAACAGAGAAAACAGAAATGAGAGAAGTGTTTGATTCAAAGATCAACAAAGAGAAGCTCAATATGTTAATTAATACAAGTAATTAGACGAAACACTTGAGTACAATAATCTAGCAAAATGCATTTTCCCAGATCATAGTAGAGAGAGAGAGATATAAATACAGGAAAGTGGAAGCGGGCGACGCCGCCGGAGGCGGAACTGGAAGGGCGGCGGAAGCGTGAAGCCAAGGACCGAGGTCTCCAAGCCCTCAGGTTCGACTTCGAAGTTCGAACAGTATATTTATATCAGAGACCAGAGAGAGAGAGAGAGAGAGAGAGAGAGAACAATGCCGAACGCTGATGGCCGGTGAAACTGGGAGCCGACGTCGACGGTTGTCTCCACTCTCCAGAATCTCCACTCTGCCTCACCGTCGAAATCGAAGCCAGCAGTTCGCCTCAACAATGAAATTATATGGGTTGATAAAATTAGGCCAAGGCAAATAAAAGGAGAGATAAAAGGAATATAAAAGAAAAGAAAGGAAAAGAAAATGAAATACAGTATTTACGGCGTACATATGCAGCCGTAATAAGTCAATTTTTTTACAACACACGGCATGCACTAAAAGCACGCCGTAAATACGGATCCAATACAGCGTGCAAAAAATGCACGCCGTAAATACTTTAAGCAAATGATTTTTAACGGCATACATATATCGCATGTCGTAAATAGTCTATTTTTACGACATGTCTAGATGCACGCCGTAAATAAATGCCGTAAAAAGTTACTTTTGTTGTAGTGAAGTATATGATCAAGCAAAAGAATAAAGAAGACGTGAATATAGTAGATGAATTAGGAGATTTTATTAATAATAATGGAGAAAAGAGAGAAAAGTTACAATGATCCTAAAAACTAGTAATCATATATCTCACACTACAAAATTGTATAGAAGAGCCTAGTATTTATAAGAAAACACGTAGGGGAAGTCTAAAACCCTAATAGATGAGTTGTAGTTGAAATAGAATGCCAAAAAATGTGTTAAAACGCGAAACAGGCTTGGGCCGAATAACATTGTCGCTGAGTGACAGGTGGGCGAGAGTCGGGCAACAGCCCCGTCGCTCGAGCGACTGGGTAGCGCCGNTAAAGAATTATAAAGAATATAAGAATATGGCATAGGAACAAGGAAATTTATTGACGCTATAATAATGAAAAAAAGAGAGAAAAATACAATGGGCCTAAAAACTCGTCATCATATATCTCACACTACAAAATTGTATAGAAGAGCCTAGTATTTATAAGAAAACATGTAGGGGAAGTCTAAAACCCTAATAGATGAGTTGTAGTTGAAATAGAATGCCAAAAAATGTGTTAAAACGCGAAACAGGCTTGGGCCGAATAACATTGTCGCTGAGTGACAGGTGGGCGAGAGTCGGGCAACAGCCCCGTCGCTCGAGCGACTGGGTAGCGCCGACGGGCGACCAAGTCTCGGTTTGTTTTCTCTTGGCCAGCTTGAACGTCCAGCTAGCGGTAGGCTAGCGAAAAAGCGACGACTTTTCTTCTTGGTCCATAATTCAACATCTTCAAGTCCAATACAAATTCCAACTCTCAATGGGCTTCCAAAGTAGAACTTCAACTTGATATAGGACTCCATAGCATTCCAAACTTGAATTTTTCATGACGTACACTTTAATTAGAATTCATCAATTACTTCAACAAAGAATTCGGGTCACACCCAAATTCCAACAATCTCCACCTTGACACAAATTCCACTAAGGAATGAACTAGTTTCTTCAACAATAACAAAAAAAATTAATTTCTCCAATAAAAAATAAAACTTCACCTTTTCCAATGAATCCAAGCACTACTCTGCAGAATTATCTCAAATTCTCAAAAAATCATAACGATTTAAATTAACCAAAATGGGCTATAACATACCCTAAAGTAGAATTAATATCAAATGCTTTTACCGAAGGCCCTTTGCTAGATTGTATACCTTCTATTCCACTTAAAGCATGCTCAACAAAATCAGCATCCACATGCCATTTTTCACTTGGTCCGTCCCGAGCAATTGAATACAATGGCACTGCAAGTATTGTGGCAAAACGGCATTATCCATATCTCCTAAACTCCACTGAGTAGTATTCTTCAAATCCGACCATTAACGAGCTCCTAAAGGTATCGTATCAAACTGAATGTCCACCACTAAGGAATGAACTAGTTTTTTCAACAATAACCAAAAAAAAATTTAATTTCTCCAATAAAAAATAAAAAAAAATAAAACTCTACATCTTCCAATGAATCCAAGCACTACTCTGCAAAATTATCTCAGATTCCCAAAAAATCATGACGATTTTAAATTAACCAAAATTGGCTGTAACACATCCCACCCCAAAGTAGAATTAATACCAAATGCTTTTATAGAAGGCTCCTTGCTAGATTTTACACCTTCTACTCCACTTAAAGCATGCTCAACAAAATCAGCATCTACATACCATTTTCCACTTAGTCTATCCCTAGCTATTGAATACAATGGTACCGCAGGTGATGTGGCAAAGAGACATTATCCATATCTCCTAAACTCCACTGAGCAGTATTCTTCAAATCTGATCCTTTACGAGCTCCTAAAGGTATCGTACCAAATTGAATGTCCACCACGATACTGAACATGTGTTGATTGACTCTTCCAAATTCTGCACGACTCTATAAGATGTATAACCGAGACCTTTTTTGTCCCTCCAATACAATATGGGCACCCTTACAAACCTTCAAAACTCCACCTTTACAAAAGAACTCATAACCTTTTGTATCAAGGATAGACAACGAGATGAGACTCTTCTTCAAATCTGGAATATGTCGAACATGGTCAAGTGTTTTAATTTTCCCATCCAAAAGCTTCAATCTGACTATACCAATTACAACAATCCGACAAGGTGAGTTATTTCTCATGACCACGACACCTTTGGAAACAGTTTCATATGTAGCAAACAAGTTCTTATTAGGATACATATAAAATACACATGCTGAATCAAGAATCTAATCATCATCTGGTTTAGCTTCGACGTCAGAAATAGCCAAGAGATCTCCTTCAATGTTCTCCGCGAGGCATGCTTCGCCGAAATAACTGAATTTCTACTTGCAGCCATCCTTTCTTTATTCTGCATTTTGTAGCAATCCTTCTTTAAGTGGCCTTCTTCTTGCAGTAGTTACAAATTTGATTAATGAACTTAGACTTCGATCTTCCCCTTCCAAAACCACCATGAGCAAACACACATTCTCCATCTCTAACATCAGAAACCGGATGCTTCATCTTTTCTTTTGAATGCAAAGTATCATACACATCCTCTATGGCTAGAGTATCACGACTATATAAGATCGTCTCTCTAAAAAAAAAGAAAATGAAGCGGGCAACGAACACAATAGGATTAAGGACAAATCTTGTTCATCATACTCTACTTCCAAAGTTTCTAAATCAGCGACGATCTCC
This sequence comes from Fraxinus greggii, assembly GCA_903798315.1. NCBI lineage: Eukaryota > Viridiplantae > Streptophyta > Magnoliopsida > Lamiales > Oleaceae > Fraxinus > Fraxinus greggii. The sequence goes on along the minus strand of CAIGRK010326715.1, from coordinate 1,223 downwards.
TTAAATACAGTTAGGTGATCTTCCAATGATCCTCCTTCTGCCATTCGATGAGAGTATAACCACTGTTTGAGATACAATTAGTTTGTAAGACTCTTAGTCATGCACAATTGCTTCAACTTCAACCATAAAGCAGCTGTTGACCTCTCCTTCAAAACGTTCTGAAGAATGGAATTTGATAGATGAACATGAATGTGAGAAACTGCCCTTTTATCCTTCCGTAATTTTTCCTAAAGGTCAAAGTTGCGGGCATACCGTCGATACCTTGTAACGCATCATCCAAATTCTGGTTTGTGAATATTACTCGCATCTTAACCTGTCATAGCGAAAATCTAGTGCACCGATCCAAAAGCGGGATGTCATACTTCATGGTAGCCATCACGAACAAAAACTTTGAATAAATCAAACCTTGCGCTCTTGTGGAACTGCTGAACATAGACTCTGATACCACTTCTTAAGATTGATATCACTTGTTGTGACACCAATCACCGAATTGAGATGTTGAAGTTATATGACAAATAATAATGAAGTATATGATCAAGTAAAAGAATAAAGAAGAGAAAAATATGGCAGATGAATTAGAAGATTTTAGTGACTGAATAATATTGGAGAAAAGAGAAAAAAAATTACAATGATCCTAAAAATTAGTAATCATAAACTCATATTACAAAATTGTATAGAAGAACCTAATATTTATAAGGAAACATGTAGGGGACGTCCAAAACTCTAATAGATGAGTTTTAGTTGAAGTAGAATACCAAAGCAGTATTAAAATGCGAAACGGGTTTGGGCCGGATAACACTGTCGCTCGAACGACAGGCGGTAGGCTAGCGAAAAAGCGGCGACTTTTCTTTCCAGTCCATAATTCAACATCTTCAAGTCCAATAAAAATTCCAACTCCCAGTGGACTTCCAAAGTAGAACTTCAACTTGATATAGGATTCCAATAGCATTTCAAACTTGAATTCTTCATGACGTATATTTTAATTAGAATTCTTCAATTATTTCAACAAAGAATTAGGATCACGCCCAAATTCCAACAGGTGTGACTGTCAATTTTCGACTTCCATAATCTAATGAGAGCGATTTATTTGGCTTAAGAAAAATAAAAAACTTACATCTCTTTCTATGTGTCCCTCCTAGTGGTGGCAATGGGCCGAGCCGAGCCGGCTCGGCCCATGCCCGCACGAGCTCGGCTCGTGCTCGCACGAGCCAAGCTCGTGGCTC
>CAIGRK010326670.1:0-10398 GCA_903798315.1 Fraxinus greggii | reverse complement strand
CGTTGAAACATTTTTGAGAAAATATTGGTTATCCTTTAACTACGAATTTGCAACTTTTTTGTTTTTGTTTTTGTTTTTGAAACATTCGATTACCCATGAACTACGGATATTCAATAGGTGAATGGTTGAATTTTTTTAATTATTTAAATTGACTAATATCATCAACGGACGTTCGATTTGAACTATTAATTTATCTTCACCAACGAATATTCTATAGGTGAAAATTTGAAAGATTTTTTTCTTTAAAACTGATTTATGTCATAGAATATCTGTATGTGAAAGATACTAATTTTAAAGGATTACAGTAGACATGAAATATAAGTTGGTAACGAGATATCAGATTTATCAACAGAAATTTCGTTGCTGATTACCGTTAAAACTCTATTACTTTTACCAATGGATAATCCATTTCTGATCCGTTTGTAATTATCTGTATGTCACTTACGGAATACCCGTAAATGAAAGATCCAAATGTTAAACGACTACATGAGGTACAGAATATCCATTGGTAAAGAGATTTTGTTGTTACCAACGTAAATTCCGTTGCAGATTACCGAGTTGAACGTGTATTACTTTTACCCAATGGATAATCCGTTTCTGATTACTAACAGATGTAATCTACTAGTAATTTTCCATTGGTGAAAGCTATTTTTTAGTAGTTTTGTCTTTTTCGATAACAATAAAATTCACACAATAATTCAATTAGTAACTAATTAATTGAAATGTATTGAGTCTTATAACAATCATCCAAGAATAAGTTACATATTAAACGTCAAATTATTGAACTTTTATTAAAACATCATAATAAAAGTTCATTAGTGCCGTAGTAATAGAACTTTTAGCCTAGCATTGTAAAATTATAAAAATTCATAATTAATAGATAGGGCTAACCCGAATTAATAGATAGAGCATGCCGCATACCGACTTTTAAAGTTGGCAAATTTGGTCCCCCAAGTTTGATTCTTCATCATTTAAGTTCCTTTTTCCTGTAATTTTCTTCTTTTCACTTTCAATAGCATCCAAATGAACACAAATAATTTTCAATCGTAGTATTGTGGTCCGAATCAACTATTAAAAGTTGTAATTTAATCCTCAAACTTTGGAATTTCTCCTCTTTTCGCCCATTTTCCCCCATTTCTTCCAATTTCACTTTCCATCATCGAGTTTCGTCTAACAAACAAAAAATACAAGCGATTATGTCGTAACTAATCAATAGAACTCCTAAATGTCTATATTTTAATGCCCAGATAAGTGTATAAAATATTCTTACATTCGACAAGCTACGAAATAGTTTAATGCAAGTTTATAAAATTGAAACATTGACCAAACTTCGCATTCTATCCTGAATTTGGACCATAGAAACTGAAGAAGACCAAACACTATCGTGTTTCCCTTTTTGTTCATGTTCTTGGGGAGAAGACGTAACAGTGATCAATAATATAACTAGAAACCATTGAACAAGATTAAAGTAGATTATATTAGTTGAACTTAATTTGGTTAGTGACAAAGGTAGTTTAATTAAATAATTAATTATTTATCTTGACTTGATAGAATAAGTTAAAATTGTAATAAAAGTTTGTAAAATAAACTTGAGAAAATACATTTATTAAGAGGAAAAGCGATCATATTCCTCGTCTAACTAGAAATTACGAGTCAAACTACTACTTTCAAAGTAAAATTGATATTATTGTACTATTCCTGCCAAATCAATTATTCCTTAAAATTCAATCTTAAAATCGTTTAGATTCAATATTTTTTTCAACTTTTATATCATCAAATACAACATTTAAAGGTGTTTTCTTCCCTTACAAAAATTTTCAGAAAAAAATAGCTTTTAAGCAAAACAAACATGTAGAGAAAATAAGAACCAGGGTTGAAGAGTGAGCACTGAAATTTTCTCTTTATTGATTGCGTTACGCCTCTTCTAAACGAGGCTCAAGATCACCGTCATGTGGCATCTATCTGGCAAGCTAACCAGGCCCACACTTGACATTGCCATCCTACTTGGTCGATGTGATGAACCACTTCAGCTGGCTGACCCTCCATGATCGACCCTCCAAGATCGAAGCGAGGTGGCACGTCTGCTGGATGAAGAAATCCAAAGTAGTTAGCCTCCTAATTGACAAAAAGCATCTCCTTACATCACTTCTTCCAAGGAGATCTTTTGCACAAATCATCCTATGAGTAATTGATGTGATGTTGTTGCAGCAGGCACCTAAAAGGTCAAATTATAAGTCTATATTTCAAAGGTCACACTAGGCTTTAGCATGGCTTTGCGTCACAAGTATAAAATGCCTGTCAGCCTATGATTTATGGAGTGACACCTAGGAAAGGACATTGGCCCTCCAGATGAAGCTGCGTGTCACTTCATCCAATAGTTGTTATTTCGAATTTTTCTCTATAAAAGCTCACACTTGTTGTTATTTGAAGGTAATGCAATTTTACGCTATTAGACCATAAGATTGTGCCTTCTCTCTTTTTAATATTAGAAGTAAAAACAATGGACACAATCAATTTGAGATTAAAAACTTTTTTAATTAAAATTAAACTAAGTTACAATCATTCATTCTAACTAATTATTTAATTACACATCATTGAGAATAAAAACACAAGAACGAATTAACGTACATCACTGAGTTTTAAGGAAAAAAGAGAAAAAGAGGAAGAAACTATGATTCCGCTTTCTTCTTGTAAAATCTTGAAACCGTAGCTTTTTGATTGATTTCTTGATTTTTCCCTCCTTTTGGGCCTGTATAATATATATACAATGAATTTTCCAAGCCTTGGCTTGAATGTATGTATATAATGAAACTCTAAAAGTCCCCGTTTAATTGTTGGACTAAGGTATGTATTTATAGAAGAAGATTTAGGCAAAATCTTTATTCTAATTGATTTACATCAAAGAGTTTGAGAAATGGAAACTAATCCCTTTTCCAATTGAACTCTTTTTCTCATGTGATTTAAATCTTCATCCTATAGTATTTGCAATTAAATCCACTTCGTTTTAAAATCATTATAACTGACCCGAGGCAAGTTTCAAATGTTTACAACTTAGTCTTCAGACTTTTCAAATGTCAAATTTAACTCTCAAAACTTATGAATTTTTATTAAATGCTCCATTAATATTTTTAGTTGATATCTTGCAATCCAGTTAATCTTCAGTTACTTGAAATCAACATTAATTAAGCTCCAAATAGTATTTTTTTCACATTTTCCTACAATTAATATGCAAATTAAGTAGATATTTGCTCAATTTCCATATGAATAAATAAGAATAGAAGCCCGAATAAGGGTATAAAAATCACTTATCAAATACTCTCAAACTTAAACTCTTGTTCGTCCCGATCAAGACTATCTACTAAAAATACAAATGCACAAACAAAAATTTAAACACATTAGATAACTTTGCCGAAATCGAATCAAGTGTTGAAATCATTTGATGATTCTTAAAAATTTCATAAGTAATACAAATAAACTAATTCTTTACTTATTCAATGCTTGATCGATATGTGTGTGTGTGTGCATAGCCAATCAAATCATCATGAAATTTCAAGTTAGTTATATCTCGATCCTTAATAGTTAAATATTTTCTTTCTATTTCGTGGGATGCACACCCCCAAATTTTTGTTTTTTCACATGCCCGGAGTGTTTATTTTAAGGTTGATTACACAACACTATTTCCTTTCCCACTCAAGTTTTGCTGAGATTTCACCAATTGTAAGTCAATATCTCAACAAATAAGGATTCTCCGAATTTTTTATTACTTCAACCTCCAAGATTCAACTAGGCTAATAATTCCTTGTCAAATATCTAATTCTCTCAAATAAGTGTTTGATACTTAATCAATGCATGTAGTACGTAATGTTTTGTTTATTTATTCATTTATCATCATCATCATCATTCCCTGTTTGCCACGGTCGTGGTCAACTATGGTTCACCTTTTTTTTAATAGTGTATTAGAATGAATACCCTAAAAATAACAAAAAAAACTAAAATTAAAAATATAAAGTCTTTTAGCTAAAATATAATTGAATGTGCATGTATAATAAATATAACTGTTTCTTTCAAAGAAAAACTAGGAAACATGTCTATATTTAAAATGCAATCCTAAATTCTATAAGCAATTCATTAAAAAAAAATAAAAATTAAAAGCTCTTGTTAGAAAATTGGGTTGTCTCTCATTAGGTCTTGATTTATAGTCTCAAGTTCGACTTTGGACAATGATTTTTCATGACACTATGAATAATGCTTTTGGGGATCATGTTTAGCTTGCTTAGATTTTATTTTCACTACATTTCACATGTCCTCCAAAATATTGTTTTGCCTTTTTGAATATGATATAACTTGCCTAAATTGTCCCATTCGAACTCAACTAAAATACTTCAATCTTTCATTAGCTTTAATCACAACATCAATTAAGTTAAAGGTTTGCATGCTAATCCCATCCTTTTTGAGTGCCACTAATTCGTTTGGCTACTTTATGATTAATTTCTCGATTTCTACATGTCTTCTTATTTAGTTGTTGGTTACTCCGGTTGAATGACGAAGAGATCTTCCATAAGCATGTTACTTGTCTCATTGGAAATTATTGATCTTCAATCATTTTATATTTTTACATGGCTATGATATCTCCCACAATAGAGTCACTATCATCAACATTTTCTTCATTTAGATCATCAAAAATAACTTTTCTTACTTACTCTGGAGTTGCTAGTAACAAGCAAATTTTAGTGTAATGTAATGTACCACAGTATTCAGAAGTAGGTCTAATCTCCTCATAAACAATAGATTTGATATTTAATCCCTCTGGCGAGCCATCATTATCAAGTACGATAGGTCGATCGTATCATCAGTTTTTAAGTTGTTGTCTGGAGAGGAATTCTTCTGAGTATATCACTAGCATCTAAAATAGGATCAATCATTCTATATTTTTGATTTTCTCTTATTTCTTTTCATTCCTTGTCAATGAAACAAAGAAAAATAAGTAGAACAATTGAAAAAACTAAACAAAAGCGAGAAATAATTTAAACCAATATTAAAAAATAATAGTCCCCAACAACGACGCCAAAAACTTCTTGATTTTATATCATGCAAGTGCACGGATCGTAACAAGTAATAAAGTGAACCTATGATTTCGGATATTGTTCCCGCGAGGACTACTATCTAACTATTGATTAAATTATTTCTAACTTCAATTTGATCGAAAACAAATAGAAACAATTTGTCTTATTTTTGTGATTTTTTAAATATATTAACACAATAAAATACGACTTTTTAAATTATGGTTTAACAGTTAGAATTTATGAGTTCACTATAACTATCCCCTTAATCTCAATTACCAAATTCTATAACAATTTATTTTGTTTACATGATCGAATTCTTCTACCTATTCAATTTACCTTTCTCGAGTTCAAATTGATTATATTTAACTAAGTCAATTCCATGTCTATGTGAATCCGTAATTATCGCTCATAAAGTCAACGAATTAGTGGCCAATTAATCCAAAGATTAAGATTAGAAGTAAAAACAATGCATAAAATCATTTTTAGATTTTAATTTCTTTTAATTAAAATTATTGTTCAAAATTAGATTAGAGTCATTCATCATAACTAATTATTTAATTACACATTTTGGGAGTAAAAATACAAGAAGGAATTTGAGTACATCACCGGGTTTTGAGGAAAACAGAAAAAAAAATAAAAAATGAAGATCTTGAATCAAGATTCTGCCTTGTTCTTGTAAAATCTTGATACACTAGCTTTTTTATTTTCCCCTCCTTTTGGGCTTGTATAATATATGTACAATGAGTCTCGCAAGCCTTAGCCTAAATGTATGTGTATAATGAAACTCTGCAAGCCCCCCTTAATTGTTGGACTAAGGTATGTATTCATAGAAGATTCATGTACAATCTTTGTTCTAATTGAATTCCATTAAAGAGTTTAAGAAGGAAAAGGAAAAAAATCCTCTTTCCAATTGAACTCCTTTTCTCATGTGATTTTAGTCATTCATCCTCTAATATTTACAATTAAGTCTTCTTCATTCTCAAATCATTATGATCTACCCGAGGCAAGTTTGAAAGTTTAAAATTTAGTCAAATTTCCAAATGTCGAATATAACTCCCGAAACTTATGATTTTTTACCGAGCTTATGATTCAATTAAGCTCCAAATAGTCTCTTTTCATATGAATTATATTCAAAGTAGGATTTTCCTACAAATAACATAATTTACACAAATATAAGTAGATATTTGCTCAATTTACATGTAAATAAATAAGAATAAATGCCCGAATAAATGCATAAAATGTACTTATCAAACGGCTAAGAAATGGTATAGTAGAGTTTAGCTGGGGAGTATTAGGAGTTGGTCTGACCTTAAAAAGGCATTCCTCAATTAGTAAATATCGAAAAAGGATGGATAAGCCCCCATTCAACGCCTTCAAGACATGAGGCAAGTAGCCGGTGAAATGCTAATAAGAAACTTGGCCCGTTTGACCGATGAAATGACCTACTATGAAAAGGTCAACGATAGAAAAGCCCTCTCCACCCTAGAAATAGGCGTCAACATGAACACCATATTTTGGAAGAACGCCCGAAACAAGAATTCCACCACCTATATGAATTGGTGAAGAAGATGAGAGGTGAGATTGCTGGTAAAAAGAGGATCGATTGTTGCGATATGGCAACTGAAGAGCTACTACCATTTCAAAGAAGGAAGAGGCCCCATCACCCACTTGGTAAATGAGTAATGGACCCAAGCCTAGCATGTAATCACACTTACTTTCTGCCAAGCCTTAGCCACGACCACCTTGAGCACCGTACAACCCTTAGCTTATGAAGAGGTTGAACCTAGTGGTTATGAGGAGATAAAAGATGCCCCAAGGAGACCAACCCACCAAAGAGGTAGAGGAAGAGACAACGGACATTGGAATAGGCTTTACAATGATGTGTGGCAGCCGTACTATACTTATTATCGAGCTCGTGTTTGTGACATCAGTGATTGTGGAGATATAATGCAACCCACGAAGCAGAATAATCCCCATAATCATAGGAGAAATAATCGTCCTCCACAAAGGAATTTGTTCCCACCTAGGCAAGTTTAACAACCTAGGAGAGATAAGGCAAGCCAACCTCCTAGAGAAAACTTCCTTTGCCATAGGAAGGATGAAGATAGTGAAAAATCATAAGGAACTCCCTAGGGAACATAGACAACACACATATTCAAGAGATAGACACAATCTTGAGAGGTCCATATGTAGGAAGTGATTTCCAGAGTGTATACAAAAATTATACTAGGGAGGTCAAGGATATTACAATGGCTAGCAATATAGTCAACAACTAACCCCAAAGGGCTAGAAGCATTGAGCCCATCACCTTCACCTCCAAAGATATGGCAGGTCTGCACTACCCACATTGTGATGCCCTAGTTTGCCCTAGCTACCATATCAAAATTGATCCTATGTTTGTCATGCATAGATAAAAGAAAAGGGCCCTTATCCCAGAGAGGTATGATGCCCTGAAGAAAGAATTGGAAAGGCTGATAACCAATGGCTTCATCAGAGAGGCCCCATATCCGAGGTAGATCCCTACTCCAGTCCTCGTGAAGAAGCACAATGACAAGTTGAGAGTTTGCATATATTTCACCAACCTCAACAAAGCTTACCCAAAACACAGCTTCCCCTTCCAAGAATAGATCAACTCATAGGTTTCTCCATAGGGCACGAATTTTTGAGCTTCATGGATGCTTATTCAGCTAATAATCAAAATTTCAAGCATCTTACGAATGAAGAGAATGCCACTTTCATCCCTAATATATGTCTATATAGTTACAAGGTGATTCTATTCTAGCTAAAAAAAGTTGGAGTCATCTATCAAAGGCTCAACATGATGTATGTTGACCTCATTGGCAAAACCATGGATGTATACATGAATGACATACTTGCAAAGAGCCTCAAAACGAAGAACCATGTCAAGTACCTAGATGCTACTTTTCAAATTCTAAGAAGGTACAGGATAATGTTAAACTCCCTTAAGTGCACATTTGGTATTGCCTCCAAGAATGTTTTAGGATGTATGGTTAACCAAAGAGGTATTGAGGCAAACCCTGAAAAGATCAAGGCCCTAATAGAAGTGAGGTCCCCTTAAAACCCTAAAGTGGTGCAGAGCCTCATTGGTGGTAGCACAGAATCACTTCATCTCAAAAGTCACAGATATGTGTACTTCCTTCTTCAAGTTTCTCAAAGAAGTGAAGAAGTTCCAATGGAATAAGAAGTGTGAAGATGCTTTTCAGGGGTTGAAAAAGCACCAAGGACAAGCCCACTCCTGTCAAACTAAATTACATTTTTAAAGAAATGGGTGGACTCTGGGAAGCATCAAATTCTCGACTTGTGAAAAAGATTAGAGAAGCATCAAATGAAGCTGAAAGAATGAAACTGAAACCTGATAACATAATTTAACCCGAACAATGGAAAAATATTTGTGAAGGAAAAGACAAGTACATAATTTGTGGTAGATACTTCATCTTTCTTTTTTTTACATCAAATTTAAACTAAGCTATGGTTAATTATTGTTGACCACATATAAGTTTGGTAATCTAATTATTAGGATACAAGTCAAAGGTTTAGAGAAATTCAAGAGAAACAAATCCCACACACATGCAATCGCATGGGATTTGCTTGATTGCGTAAAGATATGGTAATATTCCACAAGCCTTTTTTCATTTGACTAAGTAAATCATTTTTTCTCGATTCTTATTATATTATTCTTCATTCTCTTAGCAAAAGAAGAGAAACAATCCATCTTATTTAGGTAGAAAAGAGTTTTGGACAACAGGACATATAAAAAAGAATGGGGAACCTATATCCAAACTTGTTGAAGAGATGCTTGTGAGTACGTATACATCGTTCACACACACACACACACACACACACACTCTCTCTCTCTCTCTCTTACATATTGCTTTAAAAAAAATTCAAAGAAGTGAGTCAGCATGAATTTAACACTAATATAAAAGAAGATGCTCTTTCAAAAGTACTTGATCCAAAGAATAGCGGGCGATTACGAGGGATTGGAGGTCGAGTTTTCAATACAACTGATTCCATATTAACTCAAAGGGAGTCTAGTATAGCTCATTTAAAAGAGGAACAAAATCATTTAAATGTTCAAGTGGCACATATGGAGAGGACAATCAACAACTTACTGAAAAACCAAGTTAGTAAGTTTCTCTAGGTGAAATATAACATGTATACATTTTTACTTCATGTAATTCAGCAAGTAGTTTTTGAAATTTTTATCTTTGTAATCTCAGGAAAAGCAGAGTGAAGAATTATCTAATATGCAACTACCGTCTTCATCAGTAAAATTTATCATTCCTTTTCATTCATTTAAATTTGACTATAACCCAGTTCCTAAAATTGTGTTGCTGAAGAGTGTGAATGATAATACACTCAACAATATGTGTAAGATATTAGATTGGACAAGAACAGGAGAAGAGGTGGTAGAAGGCCGTTGGTCTTCAAATGATTCAAAAATATTGGTTCATCACATTCTTCTAGGACCTAATGATGTGAGNGAAAAGCAGAGTGAAGAATTATCTAATATGCAACTACCGTCTTCATCAGTAAAATTTATCATTCCTTTTCATTCATTTAAATTTGACTATAACCCAGTTCCTAAAATTGTGTTGCTGAAGAGTGTGAATGATAATACACTCAACAATATGTGTAAGATATTAGATTGGACAAGAACAGGAGAAGAGGTGGTAGAAGGATGTTGGTCTTCAAATGATCCAAAAATATTGGTTCAACACATCACTCTAGGACCTAATGCCGTGAGAGTTTGGGTTGATGAAGCTATGAAACATGATTCATTCTTGTGGATGCCTACTTCTGTTATGACTCGTATTGAAGAACGCATTGGTACCACACTTGCATGGCCATTTGACAAAGTTGTAATGGAGTAAATAACATAGATAATAAGATCAATTTTTATACCTTAATATCTCCGGTCACTAGTTAGAGTTTTGAATTTGTTTACTTTACATTATTTTACAATCTAAAAAGTTGTATCACTTTGTTAATTTTCATATTTAAATACATTATTGGTTTAACTGACGTGCCCTCCAAACAAGTTGCAAGAGTTTATGAATTTTTCTTTTGAAGAGCTAGAATGAGATGATTATAATTTAATTTTGTTTATTTCATTTTCCAGTATATATTGCTAATAGTATTTAATGTGACAAGGAACAAAATTAGATTTCTCTATTGGACAGCTACTCTTATTTATTTCTACAAGATAATATTGATGGTTGTTTGGAATTTATTATTGACTTGGTTATTGTTAATCATATTTTTTGTCCCAAAAATAATGATATTGAATATTTACATTTGATAATTAAGGAAT
>CAIGRK010326317.1:0-28964 GCA_903798315.1 Fraxinus greggii | reverse complement strand
GAAATGTTTAAAGAGCTTTAAAAGCAAAAATCTGAAAAAAACTTGGGAGAAATTACTATGTTTGATGAAGGTAAATAAGTAATTTTTCTAGTTAAAGTAAAAAAAAAAATGTAGCTTAGCACAAGGAGAATACTTTGTGGTTTCTTATTGTTTAATTTAATAAACTGTGTGTATGTTGAGTTCAATCAGCAAGAAGAAAGAGAAGAAGGAGAGATTATTTCCAGTTCAGAAGATGAAGATTATGACTGTCTATCAGTATTTCGGGTCGAGCGTAACCGAATTGATTCTTCCATTGCGGTATCTCTTTGCCTGTTGTCTCTTATTTGTGGCATTCTAATGCTGCATGAATTAAGATTATAATCTGATCTGAAGAGATATTTAGGAATTAAAAGTTACTTTTTGTTTGATTATTCTATTTTTATGTCCAANTATGTTGAGTTCAATCAGCAAGAAGAAAGAGAAGAAGGAGAGATTATTTCCAGTTCAGAAGATGAAGATTATGACTGTCTATCAGTATTTCGGGTCGAGCGTAACCGAATTGATTCTTCCATTGCGGTATCTCTTTGCCTGTTGTCTCTTATTTGTGGCATTCTAATGCTGCATGAATTAAGATTATAATCTGATCTGAAGAGATATTTAGGAATTAAAAGTTACTTTTTGTTTGATTATTCTATTTTTATGTCCAAACAAGAGGGAATTTTGTGAATATCTGTAAAAATAAAAATCTAAAAATAACTTCGGAGCTGTATTGTTTTTTAAAAGGAATTGGTCGAATATCGCTTGTTCCCTGCACGTACTAGCAGTGTTGATGCACTTGAATGTGTGAAAAAGGTTTATATGTTCGATGAAGTTTGAAAAGTTATTTTAACTGAAAGAGATAGGATTCCCTTTTTAAAAAGTAAATTTTCAGTTAAAAAGTATTTTTATTTAAAAAAAACAAATTAGGAGACAACTTTTTAAAACTTTTCGAAACCTTTTAATTATTTTTGAGGCTTAGCCATCAGTCACAGTGATGGTTAATTTGATTTTTGATAAGAAATGCATTGCTTTTTTTTCCTCTCTGTTTCTGTGAAAGTGGACTAATCTTAGCATGCTTACACGGAGAAAATTTTGGGGTTTCTTATTGGAAAACATTGTATATTCGCAAATCAATTTTGGTGAAATATTCTATATTGTGGTGTTGTAACTTTAGGAGAAATGAATACAAGCATAAGTGCATTCTTGTCTAATCCTATCATGTTAAGTTAAATGTTTATACTACTGGCAGGGTATGTTGGATACACCATTGGGGGACGATAAACGGCCTTTGGTGATGAAGAAGAGGTTTCAATGTCGTGAATACAATGATAATTATGACATCAAGGAGGTAAGGGGCATGTTGCTTTTCATTTTGCTCATCCAAATTCGAGGTGTATATAGAAAATTGTATGAAGTTTTTCGATTTTTATATATAGAAGTACATTCAATTCTTATCCTTAAATTTATTAGTCTTAAAAGGGATATAAGCTGAGAAAGCTCATATTTGGCTTCACTTCCTTAAGCAAGGCGAATAATGGAATTTGGAAGTCGAAGTTGGGAATTTTGATTTCATGCGCTTGATATAATTGGACCCTGAACGTAATTATTTGCATTATGCTGAATTATATTTTGTGAATCTTATATTTTAGAATGTTCTGTCAGTATAATATTTAGTTGGTTCCATCTATTCTTACCACAGGCTGAAGCTAATATAGCAGCAAATATTATTGTTTCGTTATTGATGAAAATTGAGTTTTTAATTATTTTTAGTTAGTATTTCTTATTAAATAAATTCGAATTTTAATTCTGTGTATTTCAAATTAGTTCTGAATATTATGGTTTTTAATTTTCGTCATTATCTTTTAGTTTTAATAATTATCTAGATTTTAGTTATTACTTTAAATAAGGGTTGTAAGCCATCATAGCAATCAATGATATTTGGAATAAATATTATAGATTTTGAAGTTTTTCAATCTTTTAAATTCTTGATATTTGATATTTAAAATCAATGAGTCTAAATTTTTTGTTTTCATGCGCAAACTAAAGAGTTTTTGATCCCTAGACTTTTGGTACTCTTGGGAATCTACATAAACTGGAAGGTGATCGTGTTGCAGTATTCGTTTGGAATCAATAGTACTTTGGGGTCAAGATAGAATTTTGTATTAACAGCAAAGTTTTGTTGATTCCAAACAAATATCGCAACACGATCATATTCTAGTTTTTATTGATTTCTAATAATATTAGAAATCTAGGCATCAAAAACTATTTGATTCACTCATGATTACAAAGAATTTAGGCTCATCGATTTTAATTATCAAATTCGAAAATTTAAGAAATTGGAAAAGTCCATAGTTTGTCATGTTTATTCCAAAAATCATTGATTGCCCCGATGAATTAAGACCCTCATTTAAAGAAATCTAGATAATTAATTTTTTAAAGATAATTTCTAAAATCTAAATAATGGTTAAAACTAAAATGTAATGACGAAAATCAAAAGTCCTATATTCCAAAATAAACAAAATTAAAATTCGAATTTATTTAATAAATAAAGCTACTTTTACATAATGATTTACATATACATGATATGGTGAGTTATGATTGAGTTAGGATTTCTTCAACAACAAAAAAAATAAAATAAAATAAATAAAAATTGTACACTCTATTTTTGACACATCGTGTGTATATAAATCATTATGTACATGTAGCACAACCGTTATTTAATAAAGAAATACTAACTAAAAATTGATTAAAAACTCAATTTTATCACATTCATTTTGCTATCGTAGTCATGTATAATTTTGTACTGAATAAGCGTTGCTTCAATGCGAGGTATAAACTTACCGTGAATGAAATTAGATAATAACTTTCTTTGATTGATGTGGAGTATTGACAATATCGCTTTCTATACAGGCAGTTCACTTGGATTTTAGGAGCTCTAAAAAGTAAGCGACCTCTTGTGTCGGCAACTTTTAGATTTTTGATAACCCGCAATTAGAACTAAGAGTTTTAGGAGATTAGAAGTAAGAAAACTTATTTAATTGTCTACCTTTATTATTCTCATAAACAGGACAAAAAAGATGGAACTGATGGACAATGTCGACGAGAACTTCCAAGTTAACTATTCTTCAGTAATGAAGAGATCAAAAGAGGTTCAAGCAAATCTGGACCCCCAATTCCCTAGCTTCTTCAAGTTAATGCTGCGTTTTTCTCAAGAATTTTGGCTTGTAAGTATGTAAGCATCAATAAAATACACAGATTACCAAATGAGGCTTAATTCACATTCTCTTCTTTCGTGACAGCGTATTCCTTCACATTTCTGCAAAATGCACATGCCAAAGCATGACGAAACAATTTGTTTGGAAGATGAAACTGGAGAAACATATGAAACAAGCTACTTTGCAGTTACAATGGAACTAAGTTCTGGTTGGAGAGGATTTTGCATTCGGCACAACTTGCTTAAAGGCGACGTTGTTGTTTTCCATTTGGTGGCGTTTTGCAAATTTAAGGTAATATGATTCATAAAAAAATATTTGGACACATGCGAAACTTAGTTTCTGAACTTGTGATCTGGAAAGTAAGGAAGAGAAGTGTTTCAATGGTAGGCGCCTATACCGCTGTTACAGAAATTTGATACAATAGTTTTTCACAGAGTAACTTTTTGAAAGGCATAAATTGCATCAAAATGTTGATATATCCAAATCAAATAAGTAAAATAGAAATAACAGCTTTAATTAAGGTAAATGAAACACTAAAACTGCTTGTGTTCAATATAACAGAAGTCAATCAAACAGAGTTTTGTTACATGGAATTTAAGAGCTGGAGTCAAGCAGAGAGACAGAGAGAGAGAGAGAGAGTTGGGTTTAACTCATGCATTGAATTTTCTATCTTGATTAGCTTCCATAGAATTAGAAAAAGAAACTGATTGAAATTAAGTACACTTCAATTGGGAAATTATGATCACTCAGCACTCTTTGGATCTTCTTGAATTTATATCGGTTAGATTTGTCATGTTTTCATCAAGCCATTTTCCAGGTATACATTGTGAGGGCAAGAACTTTACAGAAGGTTGATGAAACTACTGGCAATTCAAATCTAGATGCTAATGCTGAAGAAAGAGACCTTAGTAAGCCTACTTTAATTTTCGTCCTCTCTCATCTCTAACCCTCTAAATTGTCTCTCTCTGATATCTTTATTCATGTTGTTGATTCTCTTGATTATTCAAAACTATTGGAAAATGGGATTACGTGATGGGAAGAACAATACAACATGTGCTACTGCGGTAAAAAATTCTAGTCTCTCTTACATTGGAGAGAATGATCAAAATCAGAACTTGACAAAAGTAGAGTTAAAAAATGTGAGGAACAGTCTTCCAGAAATGCAGATGCTGGTCGTTCATTGATTCTGATGAGTTCAAGACTACAGTTAAGGGCGTCAGTATAGACTCTATGCTTACCGAAGACGTGCGTAGGAAGTATTATGAGCTTTGCCTCACTTGGAACTCTTACTTCCATAATCTTCTTCTTAAGAGCATCAACTATATATTAGCAACTGGAATAATTTTAGAGACAATAAAAATTGCTGAATATATAAGCGGGTCTGAGATTTCAACCTCCAGCGATGATTTTGCAGTGTGGGACAAGACATTGGAAGGAATTGAGAGTTTTTCGCTTTCTTGGTTAAGCTATCTTATGAGTCTCGCTGTAGAGATAAGAGAGACATCTGAATCAAAGGTGTGTGCCAGAAGCTAAATTTGAGCGAGACCTTGTGGAGGAGGAGATTCATACTCTAGAACCGAAGCCATGGGAGCTTAAACAAGCAAGAAGGAAGCTTGAGACGTTCTGAAGGCGGAGTTTCATAGATGTGAGCAGATATGTTCGAAGAAGCTATAGCCGATGGTCATAATATCCGCAATAGCAAGAACCTTTACGAGATGTGTATAGTATTGTTTTAAACAATCATACAATGTCGACCATGAGCTTGGCTGCATTATCTAGTTAACCAGTCTTTTCGGATGTTTGTTAGTACAAATAATTAGGTGCTTTCTTGTAGTTCTACTGCAGTTTGATAGCAATGCAGCAACAAATATAACAATTATTGTACCTTTTGGAATCCTTAAAAGGAATGGTTGTAACAACTTCATTATTCTGTTGGGTCCGTTTGATTATAAAGGTGGAATTTGGGTGGAAAGAAAATGAATTACAGAGAATTGAATTGCCTAAAATTTGTTTTGTTGGGAATTGTAATTAATTGTGTTTGATTGGTATAATTATCCACCTGGAAAATGTTGAAAAGTTGGTGTCAGTTAAGATTTGTTTTTCATGGAAATTCTCCATTAAAGTGATAATTTTCTTTTATCATTGGGTCTATAATTTGTTCTAATTGCTAATAACAAAAGATGAAAAAAAATTACTCTACCGCATGAAAATTGTCAATAAAAGTGATAAATTTTTTTACCATTGTGTCCAGAATTTTTTCTAATTGCCAAAAACAAAAAAACTAAAAAGTCAATTACCACAAAAAAAAAAAAAACATTTTCCTTCAAAATCAAGAAAAGAGACGCGTGAGGGTGGGAAGGGAAAACGAATTCCAGGGAAAACTTCTGCCATCAAACACCACGAAATGTGGAAAATGAAAAACTTTTTCCAACTTTCTAGGAAAATAGAGGGAATCAAACGGGCATTAAAGAAAAATAGGCCATTGATATTCTTGAGGCAGTGAACTCTAGATATTGTCGACTGTGATTCCTAACACTTTCATTTTTAAGAGCCGTCAAATGGTCATTTGCACTTTCACCACTGTTTCTAGTTAAAAATAAGTTAAAAAGAAAGAAAAAAAAAGGATAAATTAAAAGACCGAATATAAACAAAAGAAAATAATTCATATTCGTCAGAAGAATGAACAGCGGCAAGAAATGAATGTCTCTGGGGCTTTGAAGACATTGAACTGCAGAAAAAGACGTTTGCACTTCTCAAGTTCCTTTTTTCAATTAATTAATACATTCTATTTCTACATCTTATGCCAATTTTTCTATAAATATTATGCTAATTTACCTTGAAAAATAAGACAAATGTGTAATCGAAATTTTGTATTTATTATTTATCTGATTGTTTAAAAATATAAGAAAAATATTAGTCTTTTTACAGTTTCTTAACAACTTTTTTGAACTAAAATTGATGGTATAAGAGATGTGATACTCAAAAGCACGTCTAGCTACAAATCTTGGTTTTACAACCTAATTGTATTTTGAATTATGCTACATGTGCACAACCCCCTCACATAGAGGGGGCCCACAATTTTTTTATTAATGGTGAGTCCCCTCACAACCACCATTATTCTTATATTTTTCGTATTTTTATGTTTAAGTTTCGTATATGCTCGTGCTTTAGATTCGCAAGCTTGACTTTTCCATATATGACTTTGAGAGACTCCTTCTAAATGTATATACATTCTGAAGTTTAGTGACCAAGTAGTAACGTGTGAGAAAATTTAGTGACGAGTCGAGTCAAATGATCAATCCACCCACTTTATTCCCCTGATCTACCCCAAACTATCTTTTCTCGTCACCACAGGCGAGTGGCTCTGTATAGTATTTGTAGACTGTTCTTCTTCTTATTCTTCCTATTAGATTTTCACTTTTTCTGTATAAAAAAATGAATCCAAGTGCAGAGAGAATTAGGGAAGATACCCGGAAATGGGATGGTCAAGAAAATAGACAGAATTTTACTGGAAACTTGAGTAAATTAGTTAAAGAAGAGGTGGAGAAAGAAAGAGAAGAAGAAGAAGATGCAGCACTCATTTCAGAAAATAATGAAGTAAAACAAGAAGTGGTGGAATTTGAGCAACAACAACCCAGAGAAGAAGAAGAATCTGAATTTCCCACTTTAGAAAGTGAAGATTATATGAGCTTCCGTCATCGTTTTAGGTCCAAAGAAAAGCAAATTGATTGCTCCTATGTGGTATCTCTCTGTCTATTGTGTTTTATAGCATTCTTGTGCATGGTTTAATATTATTTATTATCGACTTTAAGAAATAAATAATTGTTGTCTGATTATTCTATTTTTATGTCCAAAGGGAGAATATTTTTATTTATAACTTAGTAATATTTTATGAAAATGCGGTAATATTTGCGATTTTAGATTAGATTTCGATAGAAGGTGATCAAATGTGTGGTTATTAAAATAATTCTTGACTATAACTTAGATTAAAATCTAGATTTTAATTGGTACTAGTTCTTGACAACAGTATTAAGGAACAAAAAGAATTTAAATTATTATTTATTGTAGCTGGTACCTTGCACAAAACAAATGGGAACTTGGTAGCATCCTTTACTCTAATTTAATTTATTTCTTACACTCATTTCTAATCACACATTACACAATAAAATATTATACACATGTTTTTCCTACTTTTTTAACGACGCATTCTCCAAAAAAAAAAAATACTATTCAAAACAATGTTTTTTAAATTGAAGGATGTCAAACATGGGTTAAATGAAGTAGCAAAACAAATTTTGGTGAAACCTCCAACCCCTCTTTACATCTGCCATTGGGTGGTGTAAGCAGAGAAGAAATGCTATTCATTCTTGTCAAATAGACATATACTATTAAATTAAGGGTCTAATGTAGATTTTTTCGAGAATATATGTTGTGAAAAGTGATTTATTTTTGGAATGTGTGGTTAAGGAAAAATTATGGGTGCTTAAAGAATCTGTAACAGATATTGGCTAAATTGTTTGTTTATTATTGGCAGTTTGAGTTAGAGACACCATTAGAGGCCAATGAAAGGATTTTGGGGCTGAAGAGGAAGTTTCAATGTCTTGATTATGACACTGAGGTTTTGTTATTCTTATTGGTTATCCAAATTCTAGATCTTTCCAAATTTGAAATTTAAAGAAACCAACATAAAAAGGGGAAATAGTAGGAAACCTTTCCAAAAAATGATTCTCAAGTGTACACAGAATTTTATTATAGTTCTTGGTGAATAACTTGAACTGTTTCAAGCTCAGCGGTTTGGTTCCAACCATTTCTAACAGTATGAGGGCAATGCTGCAGATGTTATGGTTTCAGTACCTTTTGCAAACCGTCATTATATGTAAAATTACATACTGAGCTGCCAATAGGCATTGCTCTAGTGGGAGTCTAAACATGCTATCTATGAAATTAGACCGAATAGTTTTTTGGTTGATGTAAAGGATAATTGACAGAATTTCTTTTCATATATTCTACAGGATGTTCAGTTGAACTCTAGGAGCCCTAAAAGGTAAGTGAATTCACGTAGCAACAAATTTTGGGATTTGAGAAAAGAAAATAGTACTTTGATTTTTGATAGAATTCAATTGAGAGCCAAGACTCAGGTGAACTAGAAGCACAGGAAATTGATCTCATAATCTAGTTTTGGTTTTATCATGAAACAGCAAACGAAAGATGGAAAGTGTTGATGGAAACTCTGGAGATACCTATTCTTTTGCTATGAAACGAGCAAAAGAGGTTCGAGCCAAATTGGACCCTGGATTCCCTAGCTTCTTAAAGTTAATGCTGCGTTCTCATGTTTCTGGAGGATTTTGTCTTGTAAGTGTTTTTAAATATCAGCAAAATACACATATCACCAAGCAACTAAATTCACGTGATCTTCTCTGAGGGCAGCATATTCCTTCGTGTTTCTGCAAATTGCATATGCCAAAGTATGATCAAACAATTGTTTTGGAGGATGAAACTGGCAAAGCATATGAAGTAAAATACCTTGCTGATAAAATGGTACTAAGTGCTGGTTGGAAAGGATTTTCCATTCTGCACAACTTGCTTGAGGGCGACGTTATTGTTTTTCATTTGGTGCAGTTCGACAAGGTTAAGGTAATAATATTATGTTAAGTGAACAATGTTTATGGTCAAAATTTATGAGACCATCATGTCTTTGCGCCCAGGTGTACATTGTGAGAGCAAGCAGTTCAGGTGAGAATATTGATGGTGCCCACTGCAATTCAAATCTAAATTCTAATGCAGAAGAAAGAGTTCTTCTTGGTAAGCTGAGCTTTAATTTTTGCCTTTGATATCGTATATGAGCCATGCACCGTTCAACGTCTTTATTGTCTTGGTGCTCTTAATTGTTCAACCTTTTTATTTTTTTTCCTCCAAAAAGGATCACAAGGTGGAATGAACAATACAAGTTGCGCTAGTGGGGAAGAAAAATGTCATTCTTCCCATTTTACAACCGGTAGAGATGAGTCTAAGAATGGTGAGGATTCGTTGTGCAAAAATGCGGATGGTGGTTTTCAAGGATCTTTCGTTGAGTTTCAGGAGTTCCACATCACAGTTAATGACATTATTATAGACTCTATGCTTACCGAAGACGTGCGTAGGAACTATTATGAGCTTTGCCTCGCTCGGAGCTCGTATCTTCATGATCTCCTTAAGAGCGACAACAATATGTTAGCAGCTGGAATAATTACAGAGACAACAAAAATTGCCAATATTATTAGAGGGTGTAAGCTTTCAACCTCTAATGATGATTTTGCAATGTGGGACAAGACATTAGAAGGATTTGAAGTTTTGGGCATGGATGTTAGATTTATGCGTTCGCGGTTACGCTATCTTGTGAACATTGCTTCAAAAATGAGAGAGACACCACGATTGAAAAGGTATGCAGAAGCTAGGCTCGAGCGAGACTGCAGAGAAGAAGAGATTCAGAATCTGAAATCGAGACTACGAGAGCTTAAACAAGCAAAAAGGACGCTGGATGATGACATAGCTGTTCTTAAAGTAGAGGCCGGCAGGTTTGAGCTCATATTTGAAGAAGAAGCTAATATATCATGGTCATAAGATATATCACCATGAGAATTTTTATTGTGTGTACCGTATCAGCTTTCTAAATCATTATCTAATATCAATAATGATTTTGGCTGTATTAGTTATATGCTTTCGTGTAGTTCTACTGCAGTCTGATGGCCTGATGGTTAATGGCTTAATACAGCAGCAGATATTAAAATTATTGTACCTTCTGCAATCCTTGAAAGGATGAATATTAATGGCTTGTCATATCCTGTTAAAAATAGCTCGGATTCAATTGGATTCGAGATCATTGTACACTGAAATGAAACATAATCATATTTACGAAAGCATTTGATTATTCGCGAAATAATATGAAATTGTGAAATAGCTTGGATTCAAGATGATTGCTCAAAGCTACAATTTAAAACATAATCATGTATGCGAAAGCATTTGATTATTCACGAAACAATCTGAGATTGTGAAATAGTTTGGATTCAAGATGATTGTGCACTGAAACTACAATGTGAAACATATAATCATATATATGAAAGCATTCGTTTATTTTCCGAAAATAATCTGAAGTCTTGACTACTTACTTGTGTCGTTGTCATCACATTAGATGAATACAACCGGTGGAAATTCCAGTTTCGCACTAAACTTCAAAAATTCAATTCCGGCAAATGATGCAACTTCCTATCCGTTCTCTTCTGATAAATCGATTATTGTAGTGAAAATTCCTTTCTGCGCTAGGGCTACAACGAGTGCTGTTCCGTTGCTGGAAGCGCCGCCAGTGACTATGGCCGAGAGGCCAGGCTTGAGATCCATTTCCGTTGCTTGAGAAAACGATGAGGTGATTCATGACGGACGACTATACGGTTGGATATACGGTCGTTTTATACTCTTGGCGGGTGAAAGTGTCGTTAGGGGCAAATGAAATTTCCTGGTTGTCTAAACTTAGCTCCTTCATGTTATGATAATTACAAGTTGACCCCTAATTTTACTTTTTGCACAGTTTTTACACCAAACTTGAAATATCAGTAACTTTCGGTCATGTCTGAGATAATATTAGCTTCTCGATTACAATTTCTGTCTTTCTTCATTTTGTTTTCCATTCCAAGTTCAACTATTTTTATTCCGTGTTTGCGTAATGCTCCCTGGTTTAAAATTTTCAACGATTATGTATACATCTCACTGTCGTATTAGTTAAGAAAATGTATGCTCATTGTTAATCTTTTAGTCATCCGAACTCTACTAGAAGAGTCAAAAGAACCTGTTGATAAGTCCCAGGACGGCTTGGACTTTTTTTGTCATGACATAGATTGATTAGGTTCTCTAGTGGCGAGTTCGTAAGGTATACAATACTAGATAGAGTTGAAGGGAAAAAACAGTTAAATTTTGTCTATTATACTGAATTATAGCGTCTAATATTGTACATCAAATAAACCCGAAAGTTTGAGATCCTTTCGATGCCCCTCCACTGTATATTTCAGAACTCTTTAATTTCTTATGCATCAGAAGAAATTGACGGATAATCAACTCTACAATCCAATTTAAGATGAGAAAACACGTGCATAGCATAATTAGACCAGAAAAATCAAACACACACATATTAATTATTACAATGAAGTACTAAACTGCGAAACATTTGTACAAACATAAACAGTCAAACACAAATACCACTTTTTCCAGATGAAGGATGATAATCAACAAATCCCTGGCTGTATCTCAGCATGTTTTTGTAGCACCAGCAGAAAAAAAGAGACAAAAAACTTCTTCATCTTCACCAGTTGGATCCTGTAACACAAAAATCAAACCGATATAGAAAACTGTACCATAATGAATCGACAAAAAAAGGATTTATGTAGCCGACCCAAAAAGTATTAAGAATAAGAAAAAGATCCCAACTTTACCTTTCAAGTTGGCATAAATCTGCTTATGGAATAGATCGTCAGTTCTTTCCATAACTCCATCATTTTTATCAGCTTTCTTAGGTACAATGTGAGATCTCTTCAGACCTAATCTCTCCTTCCAAAGGCTTGTACCTTTGGCTAATCTTGGTGATACATTCTTATAATCATCATCGTCGTCGTCGTCAACAAGGAGTTCATCTCTAAGGGTGGTGGTTTTAGTGCAGTTTTCCTTCAAGGGCAACAATTTCCCCTTGAAGAAAAGCTCGTCTGCAGAAATCATGGTGTTGTTAGAGATAGAAAAGTTGAAATCGGACGAGACGGGGGCTTCTCTATAGCTGTTTTCTTGCTTCATCACTGGTTGAGGATCAGCAAAATCACTGGAGAATGAGATTCTTGGATTGTAGAGGCCTTGTTGTTGTTCATTCTTGACCGGGTTTAAGCAGGCCATGGGAGAGTATCCTCTATCTCGTCAACTGTAGACCGCACATGCAATGTGCTAACCATTTATATAGAAGACTCTTGAACCACGTCGTGGCACAGTTTAAGAAATGGATTATCTGAGTTTGAAGTATGGTAAAAGTGTAAATAAAATCAGACAGTAACCACGAGCCTATCAAGCATCTTACTAGCATGATGACACGAAACATTACTCGAACCTACGAAATTTAGTTTTCATGTTTTAATTAATAGTTCTCTGTACGCTTATTGGTATAAAGATCGGAACGAACCCCCTCCTCACGTAGATTCTTTTTTTTTTCGAGAACTTGAAAATGTGCACATTTTTTATAAATAAATGACTATAAGTCGAGATCTTAATTTGCTTTGATTCTATGTTGAATCATCTTATCTAATAATTAATTATGTATTCAATGGAGACTGCTTGTTTTATGTGCATGTTGTGTAGAAAAGTTGAGTTGAAAATAAAGTTATGCAAAGTGGACAGCCATTACAAGGTTCTTTTTAAATTATGAAATACGTATAATAATCTTATTCAGATCTGTCTTACAAGTCATGCAGGATACTGAATCCATCTTTTTTCTTAATTTTATATGCTTTTCTTTCCCATTTTATGAATTTAAAATTAGAAAAAAAAATGTTAATATTTATTAGTATAATTGGCAGACATGTGAATCCTACACTTGAACAAGTGAAAATGTCTCTTATGTTCCTCCTAGTACATGTTTTCCCTTGACTTTGACACGAACAGATTCATCTCCTTGTGCAAAAATGCAAATGGATAATAAGATAAACAGTTCTTCATGAATTAAAATTTGATTATATTAAGGCAAAGTATTTTTATTTTGATATTTTCGCTTGGCCGATCATTCGGGTGCTCTTTACAACGTAAAAACAATCTAGCAACTTGTTTGGCCCCCATTAAAATTATAATTTATTTTTCTCTTCTTATCAATCACACATTCTCCAATTACATATAATCCCAAAACTTTTTCTTCTTTTTAACCACACATATATATATAAAAAAAAACCATTATTCTAACCATTAAAATTTCAAATAACGAAAACTAGATATGGTTGTACAATAAAAAATCAAAAGCCCATTTGAAATAACTTCTAAAAAATCAAAAGCTACTATTAAGCCTGTGTTTGATAGTCATTATATTTGTGAAAATAGAATTTTAAATAGTGATTTTTTTTAGAGAATATGTGATTAAAAAGTAGAAAAAAATTTGAATTTATGTGTAAAATATTTTATTGTGTGAATGTGATTGAAAATGTATATGAGAATTAAAGAGTTTTGAAATATTGGATGTCAAACATGGGCTTAAACATGTTTCAATATTTACTGAAAGCATTTTGTGTGGTTTGAAGAGTTTTTAGAGGAAGTTGACGTCAGGTAGCTTTTTCAGAAAACTCTACTATAAGAAACAAAAACGAAAATATAAGCCATGCCAAACGGATCCTAAACCTTCATTCTAATAAATTGAAATAAACTAATCTAACACACAGGCAACATACTCGTTAAACGAACATCTGCGGACGGGTGAATATAGCATGAATCTAGGTATCAAACTTGAGTTGTGGACTTCAAGTGATCTAACATAAATAGCAAGATCCGAAGAAGTGAGTTGTGAAATCAAGAACTCAAATGATAAGTGATAGCATCGATAAAGCTCCAGCTTATATCCAGTAAATTTTATCTTTATTTTATCGTCTTTTTAACAAGAGATGTAAAACGAAAGCTTTATCTAGCATAACCAAGTGAAATAAAAAGTATTAATAAGATAATAGATCGAGAGAGAGAGAGAGAGAGAGAGAGAGAGGAGAGAGAGAGAGAGAGAACTCAACAAACTCATAGAAATAAACTAGCCGATTTTAAATTCATTATAAATAAAATTTCAACACTGTTCAACAGTTATTTTTTTTGAAAATCTCTTTAATCCCACACAATTTTCAACTATACATTCTTCAAAAATCATTTTCACGTTTCCGCAACTTTTCTTTACCTCTTAACTACACATTCTTCAAATAAATAACTCCCACGCAAACATTTCATTTATTGATATAGCATGAATGGTGTTCAATACACAGATAGGTGTGAAAAGTGGAGCGAGTCACTTATCAACTCAACTCGTTCCCGAGGCGAGCTTCAAGTTTGAGCTGAGCAGCAAAACACTTGTGCAAGCCATCTCGCCGATGACTCGCAAATCGAGCATATTTTTGGCTCAAACTAAGAAAAATATTAAACGGGATTGAATAATTGTTCCCCAAAAAAACTCTTTTAATATTGCCAATCTTGTGTCTAAATGGATCTCGAGGATACTAATAAAATGATTCAGTGTGTTAAGTCAAAATAGGCTGCGCTTTTTCTCTTTCGAATAATATAAATTTTCTTTGAATTTTAGTGTTGCCACATGGTAGCACGCTGCTTTATGTTTTTTTACCCAAAAGACCAATCCCAGGTAATTCATTTCCGCTAGATTCTACACTAATTTACAGCATTCAACTGCTACTTTAAATCCTAGAACTGATAAAAAGCAGCAAAAGGCAATGATGCACAGCATGGGAAGCACAAGCGAACATCAATATTATATAAACAAAGACGACGATGACTTGGTTCTTAACAAATTGAGACCAACTAAATTGAACTCATCAGTTCACCGTTACATCAAAAGATTGTGTTGGTTTTAAGTATCTTTCGATGTATATATATTCACGAATGCATACCCGGTCAAACTCGCATTTCCACATTAAGAAATTTGGGAGGCTTTAGTCCACACTCCACACACACACACAGCTTTTGCATTAAGGAAAGACAGCAAAACTTTGATATCTTCAAAACAAGTTCAACATCTTGATTATGCGTTCGAGATGGTCAACAAAATATTCGTGCATTAATGACAAAGAATACTAAAAACTTGACTCGCTCAAAAATCCCCAGGTTCAAAATTATGCATTCGAGCCAGTCAACAAAATATTCGTGCATTAGTGACGAAGAATACTGAAAACTTGAGTCACTCAAAAATCCCCTAGTTCAAATAGACATCTTAGGACAATATTAAGGGCGTGTTCGATAGAGATTAAAATCGGATTAAAATTGAAAAACTAGTCGTTATAGTTGACTTTTATTAGATGAGTGAGACTCAATAACGGCTATATTTTCAATTTTAATATCTACCGAACACGCTCTAAATAGTATATTGAACAAACTTTAGTCAATTTTTTTTGAGCACTATCCAATTATCGTTTTTTACTTAGATATACACATAACAGCACTTTATTACAACTCATGATGCATAGAGTTTTCCTTCTAAACAATTCCCATGGCACATGTGCAGTTAGAATCCTTCCCTTTGAAGTCAGACCGACACTCAATAAAACAAGCTTAGTTTAAGTATTGGATTTTGACTAACAAAACGTGAATGGTGAAAGAGATTCCACCTTCCATGGTTGTCCACAACCTATCCTCACATGGTTAAATCCTCTAGTTAAATGGACTCTCAACAGGTGGCTGATTCTCCCATATTCAAAATCTTAAGAAACAAAAAAATGAAAAAGAAGAAAAAGGGATCTGGAAAAAAGAGAAACAAATGGACAACATGTCATCAAGTGGAAAGGAATTTGGTCTAACAGCATTTTGCTCCTTTTGGTCTCCTGTCAAGTGAACAACCTTTGTCTTTTTTTTGTCAAGTGAACGATTTACGATGTGAAATCAATAGATTTTTAATAGTCATGAAGATACATTGTATAATGCCTATATTCACTATTAGATATATTAAATCAGACAAATGAGAATCTAAGAGTAACAAAGTTCATAAACATATTGCACCACCCACAAGACTCCAAGAAAAATATTAAAAAAGGGATTAAAAAAAAAAGGCATTAAAATAAAACACTAACAAATACCAACTTTAAAATGAAGTGTATAAAGATTTAAACTTTCATAAAGAAAATGTGTTAATCAAAGGATGACAATTTTATGTACACAAATATGCACACACAGAAATATATGTCAACTCTCATCAACATAGAGGCACAAAAGTCATACCAATCATCATGTCAACAACATTTGTTTCTGCATTCCACCATTTGCCTGAAATAAACACTTCCGCAACCAAGCAAACAGCATTCTAATGCTATAAAGATTTCTTATTGCTACTTATTTTACCAAATTAAGCATTGATATCAACTACAATAACTACTTCCTAATAATAAGGAATACATGCATATATCTTCCAGTTTAGCTTTTGTTATATTAGAAAAGTATAAGGTACAGAGTGATGCAAACATCACATAAATCACAGCACAGATGAGTTCCTTCTTAATTTCACCAAGATAATTGGACGACGACCTTGATGATGAAATGACCCCAGATATCTATTTTAGGATTAAAATTTGTTGACTGTTATGTTGGTCAGAAACAAATAAGTAGAGAGAGTTCTACATGTGTCAGCATCCTAGCGTGCTTCACAGTTTAATTGTGTGTATCCTTATAGCATTCATTTCTACAAGTATGCGGATTTGATTGATGTAAACGTATTGTCCTAAATTTATCGGTTAATGTACACTGCTACTTAAATTATTACATTTGGAGTCTCATATGTAGTGATGATTACAGATAAAGATGTTCAAACATACTGAGCCATTTCAGCAATGAAATTAGAGAAATGAGAAGAAGGAATAAATCAATCCATCCAAAATCTACTCAAAGTCATCATCATCTACAAAAGAACGAGATAAATGTATTGGGGGTGTTTGATTTCCGGGGCAGATTTTATTTGTCGGCATGACATGACTTTTACCTCCTAAAGTTCTCATGAATTTTACGTGGGTCTTTTCTGGAGAGTTTAGATTGGATGAGCTCACTGCAGAATCTCTACTAGAGATCGAAGGTAATGTTACTTGGTGCTGAGACACCAACATTGCTTTTCCAAACATATTCTTTCTAAAATTGGGCAATTTTTTATGTCCTTCTACATCCTCTGTCATGGCTTTTACAGCTGATTCAATAGGGACAAGCTTCCCATCTACTTGGTTTGTAAAAACAAATGAGACCTGCAGCAAACAAAAATAACACTTATGCTGCTTTCCACGTCCAATTGGACACATACAGCATGTTTGGCTAAGCTTAAGAAAAGCAGAAGATACTAAGTAACTTTTTGTTTACAAACATATTTGAAATTGTTAATATCTTCTTACGTAGAAGAGTTATTTTGAAGTAACCACATTATGATCAAAATAATTAACTTATTCATTTCCAACTTCGACCGATGAAAAAATTATTTCATTATAAGTTAACTTATAAGCAGACCTTTTAAGCTTAGCCAAACATGTTCATAATGAACTTAACAGTTAAAACAGATCTACATATTTCCAAGGCTCAGTGCACAGTGTGATTGGTGCTATCATATTCATGATATCCAGTTATCAAAATGAGATGGCCTCTGGGAAATGGCAAGAAAAAGACATAGCCTCCTTTTGGGAAGAATTTACAAATGGTTTATTTAAATGATAGAAATGAGAGGTGAATTAGTGGATAGTACTTGTGGTTCATTTGGAATGTGTTGTTGAAAAATAAAGTTTGACCATATATAAATGATTTATAAATTTTGCCAAAAGAGGCTTAGTTGAGGTGTAAACTCAGACAATCTAATTTCCCATGGCCATTAGTCCAGGTTTGACGTATGCATCAATAGGCCTCCGTTTTTGGCAAATTTATAAATGATTTATAAATAAGAATAGTAGTGAGTCCCATCAAATGTGGTAGTAGTTATGAAAGTGCAGTTGAAATTAATATTTGAATTTGACTGAATTTATAAACCTTTTGTAAATTTGTATCCATCCGAGGCTAAATGGTTCGTATTGATTCCTGTAGAACCATGATCTTAAGTGAGACTCAAATTCTTACTTCTTTTTGATCGTTAATTGTATTAGGAATCAAAATCTTATAATGAAGCTTGCATTATGAGATTATAAAACAAGAATGGATCAGAAAATTCAACATAAATATGAAATGAACATGGGAAATACATATTTTAACTGAATCTATAGAATAGTAGTTCTTATTAAGCCATAAGAATTGTCAAAAAGGCTACATACTAACACAAGGTCATGTAAAAAAGTTATCAAAATAAAAAATCAAAGAAAATAATCGGTGGAAAAAAAACCTTAAGAATTCCAGGAAGCAAATTGAAAATAAAAATAGTATAGCGTCTATAGACGAACAACAAAATGATAAAATTAACAGCACCCACACAAAATAACAAAAGTTAATGAATTTCAAGTAAAATTTATACTACCTTCAAAGTTTCAACAGGCAACAAACCAATGCATTCACTTTAAAATCATAAACACGACAAATTGAAAATTTTAGAAATCTCTAATATTGGATGTTTTCTGGTCGACATAAGTTAAAGCATCTTAATTCATGAATAGTCTATAGTGCAATCAGACTATATGATCAAGCATTGATATACCAATATGGTAGCAACAAATCCACTGTATTGAATTTTCGTTTCTTGGCTTACCTCATCTCCTGCCGAAGCCTGAAATATGGTATCAGGTACGGTTGATGGAAAATAATGATGACCCCAATTAGCTAAATCCTCTTCCTTTGGAGCCCCGACCTTGAAAAAAAAAAATCATTTAAATAGAAGAACATTCCTTGCGTCTAAAATAGCCTGATTCAATTACACTTACCTGTTTCTCCGAGCTTTTCAACTTATGCAAGCACCCAGTAATGCCTGCAAAACCCCCTATATCCTCTTTATCAGATTGGCAGCTCTGATTTGTGGATTCAGATTCAACAGTGCCATCAAGCACCATTTCATGATGTTTACAGCGATTGCAGCACATCTTTTTGTGAATTTCCGAACTGCACAAAAATCATTGTTTAGTCTGAAAGAATATTTAATCAATTGAAATGATATTAGTACAATTTGGAGTTAAAAGACTATAAGCATTGCAATATTAGTGCTCTTAAGAGTCATTTACTAGCATCAGTTTCATATTTAATGCCATCATTAAATTATCCCAGCCTTGTAATCATGAAAACCACTAGTGGAGCTTCATTAAAAGTATTTTGAGATGATCTAATAATAAACGATGGTGGGAAGGAATGGACTTTGGGAGGTCTTTATCAGTATTGATCTATCACTATGTGATGTAGACGTTCATCTTGTACACTTTAACTAATGCTGACAAATCAAATTGTGTTGATTGATTGGCTGGTATTTGTTCATTGTTATTGACAACACTGTTCTAGACATTTAACACTAATTTTATGGCAAGTGGCTTCACATAAACAATAGGTGATTGACAGACAATAATTTCAATAAGGGCACACCTCACATTCTCATGAAATGTGAACAGGTCACGTAGATCTTCTGTTGAAAAAAAGTTACCCTGCAATGAATTAGAAATCCACATCATTCTTGCAGAACAGCCATTATAAACATGGTAAGAGGAAACCAGCTGAAAAGTACCTTATCGGAATCAACATGCTCTTGCTGAATAACTTTTTGAAGACCTTCCTTTGACATCTGACGCTGGTAGACCTGCAGAAAGTGCAGAATAATACAATCAGCATGAATAGAAATGCAAGGAAAAGAACAAGCACCAGCACCCAGAATTTGCTACTTTAAACCTTTTCTTCAATGGTCCCAGTACTCAAAAATCTGTATATGTAGACCCTCTTCTTCTGCCCGTCCCTCCAGACTCTAGCTGCAGCCTGCAAAGTGTTGAGAAATTGTGCAAGTAGAGAATGCTGTTAATATTCATACAAAGAAAGTTCCCCTGCTGAGCGCATTCTTTTATCATTTAGCAAGTTTCCAAAGTAAAAGAGAAAATACCTGTTTATCATTGGCTGGATTCCAATCAGGATCAAACAGCACCAGTCGATTTGCACCAATCAAATTGAGACCACAACCTCCAGCTTTACTACTAAAGAGAAATGCAAACTCATCCTGCAAGATAAATTAATGTAACACAATGAAGGCATGCATACATATGGACAAAACAAGAATTATAAGTGCAAAATCCACACACCTTTGAGGGATCGTTTAAACAATTAACCAACTTTTGTCTTTTGTTGATTGATGTCGATCCATCAAGTCTCAGAAAAGGATATCTTCGTTCACGACATAATTGAGCAAAAAGGTCCAATGTCTGATGAAAGAGAACAAGTAAATGCCATAAAAGGGATTTACTACTCCCAAAAGCACAATATTCATAGCCAAGCATGCTTGTACAGCAGTAAAAAGATTTGAGTAAAACCAGGAGGAGAATTCATGCTTCAAATCCTTCCCTCAGTCCAGCACATGAAGTGCAGGAAGTGCATATATAAGGAAACACTTGCAAATATAGGAACTCACTATAGTATGCGAAGCAAAGTGCAAAACAATATAGTCCAATAGAAAACTCAACACATAAGCCACGAGTGGAACAAAATGAAAGTTCATTTCCCTAAAGATCAGTTGATTGTCAGGATATGAAACAGTTTATTATATGGTGGAAACGTCAAATTGCACTGAGGCTTTGTTTAACCTCTCAAAGAGAAAGAATGAAGAACTGTGCATGAAATAGACCAGATTTTCAGTATTAAAGAGATCTTGAAGGGATCAGTTATCAAATGATTCTATTACTAAAAAACGCTAAAGCAATTTGTTCATTGTTAGGTGTTTTCCTGTCCACTGATTGCAGAAAGAGTTGCTGAATTTCTGCTCTGTCAGCGTTTCAAAAAAATAAAAAAAATCTTGTAATATAGTATATAGTTATATCTAGCAAGTTGCTTAATCTCATTGCAGTATATTAACTAGTCTCTAGGAAAAGAGTTATAAATGAATTTGACCTAACCAAAATAACAACCATTCCTGAACATAATAATGAATTACAGTACTGCCTGAAGTTCCGCATGGTGTCATCCAAGATATAACCAGAAAGAAATGAAGTTCATAGCATCAAATATTTCTGATGTCTACCTGCGTGTAATTAGAAACAAGAACAATTCTATCATCTGTATTATTACGGAGTTGAGCAAGTAACCGTGCCAAGACATGCATTTTCCCTGATAATTCAACCCAAACTCCATCACCACCGGTCCATGATCCAGATCTAACAGAACAAGAGACGGGTTTTATTATTCAATTTCGGTAAAGCCCGAGTTCAAAAGTAAACACAATTTTAACGTGTATAACTTACCTTCCAGAGAACATTTCTGAAGGGAAAAACCGCAGGCATTCCTCAAATCCAGAAATTCCGGGACTCCCATTTTTTATTGTATCGTATATTAGCTTGAATTAGATATATCTTGCATGAGTAAACAATAATAGCCATAGCTTATAAAATAGAGAAATTAAAAGGTAAGCAGTATGTATTCATCCAAGTGAGAATGAAGGGTCGAGATCAAATAGAGAAATATAAACATGCAAAGTATGAAATGCTATGAATCAGAAATGGAAATATGCTAAAATCTAGATTTGCAACCACAAGTCTCAATTTACAAAGAAAATCTATTCGACTATTTTCCTTATCAAGAATTCAGGATATAAGAGTCAAGACCTGCGCTTTTTAACTAGAAACTGCAAAATGAAATTTGTAGAACCAATTACTTCAAAGAAACCCAGAACCCAGCTGGTAAACTTTGGATTTCTGTCCTATTAAAAATTTTATGAAGCCAGCTAGTATTATCTATAATCGCTTGAAACCTTAAATGTTCAAACATCTCATAGTGGTCAATATTCTTAAAGTCTGCAACAGAAGAAATCCTTCAGGGTATGGATTTGACCAAAAGTAAAAGACATGATTTCCAATGGCCTTTGTCATCCACAACGAGAAACTAAATTTGGCTTTTATTGGACATTACGGTTATCCAATCATAAATTTACTGCCATTATTAAAATAAACGAGCGCACTCAGGTTTCAACACTGAAGCTGGTAGCCATGGTTCTCAGGTGTATCAAGCTTTATCTCATCATGGTACAAAAGAATTAAGAGGTTCTGCATAAACACCTACATGAAAATGGTAATCCAATGGCTGAAATAAAAAGGTGAACTGCTGTATCTATATAGGTTCACAATCATCTTACTCCAATTGCTCACTACGAAACTAACGACATTTTGTGGCTGAATGGCCTCTTCATGAGGATTTTCTTCATTAACAAGAAATATACAATACTAATTATGGCTAGATTCTAGCGATTACAATTATTGTGTTAGTCTATCTAAGGTAAGAATATTACTCTGTAGTTAGAAAACCTAATTACATATATACACTAAATATAGTAACATAATCTCTGTCGTTGATAACTAACGCATGAAGTATCATGTCATTCCCAAAAAAGGGTTAAGCGTCATCCAAATGTGATCAGAATATGACTTACAACTCGCAAGAGTGAAGTTAGCATATCAAGAAGTTATAGAAGTGGATGACTCCAGAAAAAAATAATAAAATCTAAACCACCATAAATGAAAAAAAAATAATAATAATAATAATAATAATCATCATCTAGAATGTTATACCTTTGGATGGTTGCAGAGTTTCTTAAGTGCTGTTATGTAAGCTAATATTTTTGATTGCTTTGTTTCTTCAGTAATTGCGCGTTTAACCTGTACTTGAGAGTTGTAAAAGAAGTTGAAGTCGGTAGCTACATATTATAAACATAAAAAACCAGAAGCTTACAGCTATTGCGTATAAAGAATGAAAAATTACATTTTTTGAATGTATAAAATGGCTGTACAGCTCTGATTGGAGAGGTGTCAATTTGCAACATACAACTTCCACTATCTGCAAGAGAGTAGTCATTGCATTACTTCAACTCTCCAGAACATTTTTATAATATCAGTACAAATAGGACTATTGTCATTTTAATGTCATGTAACCACATGTTTCAAATATAAACCTATCGTTTATATGTGTTCAATACATAACAGCCAATAAATAGCTCTAAGCTACAAAGGATACATGTGCTTAACATTATATTACACTTGAAGTGCGGAAGGGGAAAAAAAGATCGCCAGATAGGTAAAATAAGTCCAAGGAACCAAATGCCGGGAACCTTTAACGAAATAGTCCAGTTTTTCCTTCAGAGGCAGCATAGATATAGAAATCAATCTCCTAGACTTCAGCCATAATATAAGAGTATGAAATGGAAGACAATTAGTTTCATGCACTGTATGCGTGTAACATAACATGCCTTCATTCTACAGATGCCAAACACACCACAAAATTAATGTTTCTTTCTTCTTTACCTATTTACCATCAAGTATTCAGGTAAACAAGCTTCCTTAAGTCCATGTACATACTCAGCAGACACATGGGAAAAGGACAAGAATCTAAAGAAACAAACTTTAAAGTTGCTATCTCGTCAATTAACTGTTCATCAGTTCAGAAGTACGAGCAATCCAACACGGTCAACTTCGTAGGTGCCTCAATAGGGAAATATTATCTTCCAAATATTTTAGATAAAAAAAAGCCTCCCAATGACTCAAGGATTTAACTAGCTATATGCCAAGAAGATATGTACACTTTCATTTTTATTTTAATTCAACAGCAACTCAGAAATCCAGACGCTCTGAACAAACAAAACTATGCATGACTGGGAACAAACGTGAATAATGAAGTGAAACACAGTATAAAAATGTGTACCCTTTGAGTCGAAGTATCAAAACATCCACCTTGAAATATTAATGATAACAAAAATAAGGACTTAAACTGGAGAACAACAATAAGAATTCAAAACCCAAAGTAGTGACATAATTTACTTGATATAAAGATTTGGAGAGGCAAACTTATGTGTTAATGTGTCACACCCAATATGAAAGCAAACATTTGTTAACATATACAATGACAATATATGGATTCCTTATAATTTTCATACCTTTGGTGGCAAGTGGTTTGATAATAGCGCATTAGTTCTCCTCAGTATAAACTGAAAAATAACCACTCGATAACTTGTCAGAAGCTAGGGAAATTTAAATTTACTCAAAATCAGCTCTAACAAGCAAGATATTTCTTAATAAAGAAGACTGCTTGTGATTCTACTGAACCTTGAATTCAGATCACCTTTAGAGAAAGCTAGATTCAGGCATTAAGTCATTGCAAGAGAGTTACCTGATTTACTTTTGCACTCAGTTCTGCCGATCGCTCATCTCCTAGCTTCTTCTCTTCTTCGGTAGCTGTGGGTTCTCTACCACAAATAATTGGCATCTTCACTTGGGATAGCAAATAATCCAATTAGAATGGAATATGTGCTATATATACAACTGGGACAATTAGGTATAACAGTGGAACTCAGTCCATTCCCAAAAAGAATCATGCCTTTTGACCTATTAAATAGAAACTTCCAAGAAATTCATGCTCCTTGCCAATAATTCTAAAAATTCAGCCAGTTAGCTTACCTCATAGTAACGCCGGAAATATGCAGCATCACCCAAGACTCCTGGGTTTGTAAAATTAACCATGGCATAGAACTCTTCTAGATCATTCTGGGTTAAAGGTAAAGTAGATTAAAGTATCGCCCAAGAAAGAAGTGTGAAAAAAAATTAACAAGAAACAAAGTAAAAATAATCAAGCCTAGGTTGTTCTCACTTGCATTGGAGTCCCCGACAAAAGTATGCGGCGCTTGCAGGTTAGAGCAGCTAATGCCTGGTCCAAAAATTTATTTTAGTCATCTAAAATCTGTTCTGCCATAGTGATCTCCAAGAAAATAAAATCAACTGAACAATAACTCGATATATCGTACTCGATTGGTCAGTGTCTGGTCATTTTTTAGCCTGTGAGCTTCATCACAGATAAGAAGGTCACACGATCCACTTTGGTTGAATTTTGAAGAATGCATACGGAATGTCTCGTAGGAAACAATCAATACCTATAAAAGTGTCAGTTAAATATGTGCCCTCGCCAAATAACCAAATAGTACCAGAAAATTTACCTGTAAATGGCTGCGAGGACTTGTGAAATTTTCAATGCAAGAGATAACATCATCTCGAGTGCTTTCACATAAAGCAACAAGTTTCACTCTCTCCCCAACCCATTTCTTGATTTCAGCTTCCCAATTACCCACGAGACTGGTAGGAGTCACGATAATTGCTTTTTTAACCATTGGTTTCCCATCAAGTCCCTGGAATAGAAGAGTATAAAGCAACGTGATTGACTGCAAAGTCTTCCCCAAACTGCAGAAAACAACCTAAGAATAATAAGAATCTAAAAAATTTGGCAGAAAATGAGTCTTGTGATCATAAAACAACACAAAAGAACATAATTCAGAGAATTATAGGTACTGTTTGGTTTACCCCATATCATCAGCCAAAATGCACCCATTAATGTTGGCAGAACTCAGTACGCCTGAAACGCAATCAAACATGAACTGCACCCCTTCTCTGCAAGTGAAAACCAAGTTCAGCCTTCCAATTAACTACATACTTGAATCACCAAATAATGGACTTTATCTATTTATGGAATATTTTCGTCTTTGATTTAAAATCCTAACAGGCTAACAGCTACCAAACAGCCAGAAATAAATCAAAATTTTAAGCAAGCGCTTAGCCGTGGAACACCAAAAATCAAGAATTAAGATCTGAAAAAACTACTCCTTTATATACTCTGGTCAACTCATGCTTAAGAAAGACTTCAACGTGTATGTGAGACCTCCTCAAGAATGTGATGGCCACAAAATGTCCTTAAATTATAAGGATGCTTTCCCCACATGATATTACATTTATGCATATTTACCTTCATGTCAACATGACATTCTGACAGCAGAAAACCTACATAATTATTTAATGATGACCAGTGGTACCTCTGATGGGGCCGGAGGAACTTCACAAGCAAGGGATCCACAACTATAGAGACAGAAATGCAGTCTCTCCCTTCTGATTCTTCAGACTGCCACAACATCAGAGGCTCAATTCCTGGAGGTAAGCATATTTCCTCCTCTGACTCCTCTTGCTCGATAGTTTTGGAGATGTTGAACTTGTTTGTAATTGTGACCAAAGCAGGCCTTGATGAACCCCATGGAACGAATCTTTTACGAGCCCAAAGTCTGCGTGACAGCTGCTCTTTGTTCTCAGTATATCCATTAGAAGAAGGGGGCTTGAAAGGCTTTCTCAAACTAGCCGCTGCATCTGTCACTGAATATACGTGTGGAAACAGAGACTGCCTTTTCACTTCGAGGTTTCCCCTGATTCATTGCCATCAGAAAAAATAATATGTTCACCACATAATACTATCATGAACTATAAAAATAATGATAAAATTTACATGTATAAAATAAATTGGTATCTTCACATACATGTACAACAAACTGATAGATATGCATAGACTACATATATATAGACACAAGTAAAAAAGTTCCTCTTGACAAACTAAAAGCATAATTCGAATTTGCGAAAGTCTAGTTTGAATTGCTAAGCAATGCATCTAGAATGATCAAACTCAACAACAAGGACCTCAGTCAAAAAAATAATACACATTAGCGTCTCTGAAATACACTGAATATATTAAACATACTTACTTTACTATATACAACGAGCTGAAATCAAAGCAGTGACAAAACCCTAGATTGACAGGATGAGGACCAAACCAACAATTTAACAAAACCAGTATTTCGCCTTGATTAATCAATCAGATCGATGCAAATGTAAAGAAAATGTACCTCACTAGATCTGAAATATTTTGTGACTTCCGGGCATGGTTTCGCGGCAGCGCTGAACATCGGGCATAGGGCTTTTCCCCTTCATCTTCAACGCATTCGGAACCATTGAATTCGGATTTAGCTTCAGAATTATAATCGTACTCGGGTTCTGATTCATTTGAATCCGTGGATTCAGAACACGAGAGA
Organism: Fraxinus greggii; assembly: GCA_903798315.1. Classification (NCBI taxonomy): domain Eukaryota; kingdom Viridiplantae; phylum Streptophyta; class Magnoliopsida; order Lamiales; family Oleaceae; genus Fraxinus; species Fraxinus greggii. The sequence goes on along the minus strand of CAIGRK010326317.1, from coordinate 1,976 downwards.
GATTCATCTTCGTCTTCCATTTTTGTCCAGTCTAACGTTCACTTGCTCTTGCCCTTCTATTTTTCAGATAATTTGGCGGGCGGTTTGCCCAATAACTCTAGTATTGCTAATAATTTCGTCGGTCCAGCCTGAAAGGAAATGAGTAGATACCTATGTGAAAACGGGCTAGACCGAATTTAGGCCCATAATTTTAAGGCAAGGGTGATAATGTGCTTCTCCTCAGCAATCTTAGCCCCTGATTGGAAAGTTAAAACGATTTTTTAGAGAAAAAACAAAAGAGAGTATTGAAATAGTGATTTTTTTGAGAATATGGTTAAAATGTTAAAAAAATGAGTCTACATGTAAAATATTTTATTGTAAAAATGTGTGATTAAATATGCAATTGTAAATATTATTCTAATAGTCCAAACGGTCCAAGTCATGAAACGAGGCCAATGAGTGATCGACTTAACAAACCCACATCACCTTTGGTCTAGCACACTAAGCCAACTGACCTGAATCATGGTCCAAGACCCACGAGTCAATTCGAAACATCTGGTAATTTATCTTTAAGTTAAATTAAGTTATCATTTGATCAAAGGACAATTATATTACCACTACAAAAATTACTTCTTACACCACAATTTTGATTAATATTTTTATTCTTAAATGACCCTAAGTAAAATTACTTAATTAACCACACTTTTAAATATATATTTTAATATTAAATAATTTTTTTTTACAGACACCACAATCATTAACTAATTCATTATATTTCATTTGAGGCAGTGATGCAAGGTGGAAATTATTTTACCCTTCAACCTCCCTTTTCTTCTCAACAGCACACTATTTCTCACAAGAGTGAGGCTTGGCAGATGAGAGAGCGCAAATGGATCGTGGTGACGCGCTGTCTGTGGAAATTGGATGAAAAATAAAGAGCGGAATCAGGGTTTGTACAATAAATTTACCAAAGATGCATGTGAAACTGCCATTTTTCGTTCTTGTGAGAAAGAAAATTGAGTTTTTAGGGATAATAGAACCATCGTTCAAAATTATTGCGCTCGTACCTAGATGAATTGACCCTAAAATTATTATTATTGAAAACAAGAAACTCTAAATCCACACCCTTCCATTCAAATTCAAAGGGTAAGGGCATCCCCTTCATCTAATAATCAAACTTTAAAATACAAAAGAACAATTATTGGATCCAGAAAGTCTAGAATATGTATACACGCATGTATATATATATTTTTGTAGTTAATGCATGATGTGCAGTAGATAATGGGTATGGAAGAGAAATGTTAGTTTTAGACTAGTACTTCTCCGCCATGGAATATAGTCCACATTTGACACACATTCTTTTAAAATGTATTGCTTCAAAACTCATTTTCAACCACACATTCTTAAATAAAACAATATTTTCATCACATTAATAATTTTTTCTTTACTTTCGAACCACATATTTCTGATCATATCACTATTTAAAATATATTTTTTCTTCAATAATATCTATCGAACACACTCATAAAAAAGTACACAGTGGGAAGGAAATGCCGGGAAGAAAAGAAAAAAGACGAAGTTTAGAAAATATATTTTTATTAAATTAGAAATATAATTGTAAATTTGTAGTTTTATATTTATTAAAAATATGTTTTAATTGTGGTGTGGAAATAGGGATGGCAAAATGGTTCGTTGGCTCGGGCTCGGTCCAGAAAAATTCCCGTTAGCCTAAAAAAAGAAATTTTGATTGCCACTTCTTTTTTTAATTTTTTTAAATTTTAGCTGTAATTTTTTTTATATGTTATTATTTATAATATGTATAAATTGCACAAATTTTAAATTCTTTAAAAATAATTTAGCTTTGCCAGGAATTCAAAAAAAAAGAGTCGACTCGAATCGCGACCCGAGTCTAAATTTTTTGGCCGAACTTTTACTCGGCTCAGTTCAGATCAAAAAAAGCTCGAACTATTTTTAGTTGGGAAAAATTCACAACTCAG
>CAIGRK010326200.1:0-17471 GCA_903798315.1 Fraxinus greggii | reverse complement strand
TAAATCTCGATGATTGATATCCGCATCAGAAATCCCATTAAACGGGGGCCAAATTACAAATTTAAGGAAAATTCTCCCCAAATCAATTCTATCATTCTTCAATGAGAAATATATATTTTCTAGTAATTTCTACCCTTCCTTGATCATTTCACCTGCCTATCTAGCATTTATTATAACCATAAGCCTTCATTTTGATTTTGAAAATCTTTCAAGTCAAATTTTTTAGTGATTAAGCCTTATTTTCATCCATTTTGATCTAAAACTTCACCGCCGTAGATACTCTTACGTGAAGATTAACTAGATTAGTAACCCAAGTGGAGTCGTTAGAGCTACAAAGTTTGTGTATTACAGCGTCCAAAGTCAACATTAAGAATTCTTGACCTCTTTTTTTAGGGTTGATACAACCAACGGATCCCAAGTCCTCTCGCGTCCACGTAAGCCTTTAGTCCTGTAAACTTGACAAATCGTAAGTTGTACGTGGCCTTCTTCGTAAAGGGCGTAGACGACCTCATGCACTTCGATGATCAAGTTAGTAAACATATAAGTGAGGGCGTGAGACATGAGCCACTAAGTATAAAGAGATCGGATTCGAGAGGGTATGAAGTGAATATATTGAGAACAAACTTATAGTCATCGAATGAAGTGACACGTGGCCTCATCTTGACGATTGATATCTCTTCCTAGGTATCACTCCATCAATCATATGTTGACATGCATTTAATGTTTCAACGCATAGTCACTCTAAAGCCTTGTCTGACCTCTAGAATATAGATTCATGATTTGACCTTAAAATGCCTACTACTGTGAGTTGTCACATCAAGTAGCCATTGGCGGATCTTGTACGAAAGATCTTCTGGGAAGATGTAGAATTGAAGATGACACGTCGCCTCGGTCATAGAGGGTTGACCTCAACATGGCACCTTGGTCGAGGTGATGCAACATCTAGACCACCTTGTATGGCCTCACCTCGACTAGGTAGGAAGTGACATGGAATGTCAGCCTTGATGATTTCCTTAGTTACTATCACTTGGGTGATGACCTGGAGCCTCTTTAGAAGAGGAGTAACAATTGTCCCCCGAGTCTATATATATGTATTTATATAATATGTGGACTTCAGTGTATGATACAAGTGAATTCAATGTCAAGGTGATTTATTAGTATGGAGCATCTTACCTTTCTTTGGCGAGATGAAGTTATATTTGCGTATTTGAACACAACACAATAGTCCCCAAAGTCAAATCATGTATATTTATACAATGCAGGACTTCAGATTGTAAAGATGAAATTAGATACCTTTTGGTAGTTTTGAGAAAAGTTGTTAAGGCAGAGGCGATGTCCATGCTTTAGGATGAGATATTTAAATTTGAAAGCTTGGAGAAAAGCTATTGATGTAGAGGTGTGATCCTTGCTGGAGGACGAGGCTCTAAAAAGCTTGCAAAAATGTTGTTGAGGCAGAGATGATGTGCCTTAGAGATTAGAACGTTGGAACGTCGAATGTAGACCTTTGAGCCGATAAGACATTTTTTGGTTGTGTGCCAATGATTTGAAAGTCATTACGTATTTCCAAGAAAACTAGCCAAGGTGTCACTTATTTCCAAAACACGTGTCTCCTTGATCATAATGGCATATCATGGCGAAATGGCTATAGAGGATTAAGATGACGCGTCTGACGCGAGTTTAAGATATATCGCCTCATCTTGTTCGTTGAACGTATCTAGTGTTTTATCTTAACAGTTTAGATTAGTTTATGAGTGGATAGCCAAGATGGATTCTGATTAGATCCAGCAGTTGATATTCGCCACCTCCGCCTATAAAAGGATGCCTTTTTTATTCATCAAAACCTTTACCTGCAAAAATCTTAAAACACAAATATTCTCTACGAAGATCAGTTGTCGGTGAAAATTTTGAAGTTTTCGACGACATTCTTCCAATTTCGGTCGTATAACATCTTAGCAAAGCCCACATTTAGGTAAATATCAAGATTTTATAGCTTTCTCCATCTTTTTTCTGTTTTCTAAAAAAAAGTCTAGAAGGTTTCCTTTTAATACTATTAAGGCCACCAAACTGAGGAATGGGGATAGATCTGCAGATAGTTCTGAGCCTAAGAAGCCATCATTCTCAACTCTGAGGAGGTCAGTGCGGCCATTAGGTTAAGGAAAAATACGTGAGGTTGCTACCTGCCCCTGTTGCCACTTCGGTCAAGTGGGGGGCCTCTATCTATCCTTCAACCATCGCCCCTGAAAGAATAGCCAAGTGTAGAAATGTCTATAAGGTGCTTGACAACGTTAAGTTCATAATGCTCGAACCTTACTACATGGCTTGCTACCTGAGGGCTGGGTGTGTCGTAGTGGGCGGGATCATATTTAAGTCAGGGTTTAGATTTCGTCTACACCACTTCTTCTGTCTAGTACTTGGGTCTTTTTTTGGCTCCGCCCATCTTAACCCGAACTCTTGGAGCCAAATGGTTGGTCGTGGATTCTGTGGAGAGGGTCAGCTAGGGTTAGATATGCCTTTTCAATCTTTGATACCCTATATATCCCAAAAACTACATAGGGATTGAGAAAAGCTTAAGGCATGTACTATGATGTCGTAGTGTACTCATTCCCCACTCGTGGTGGGTCGCCGTCCTCAATCAAGGGGTGGAAGTAGAGTTGGTTCTAGGCTTAGGACAATGGGATATCATGGAGGCAACTGTAGCTGCCTATATTAAAGACAGTTACATTGCCTATTTTAGGCAGCTATGCTAGGTAGCTGTAGTTACATGTCTGCCTTTTGTTTGACTACATGCATTTTATGCATACAGCTAACACAGGTCAGCTTGGGCCGATGTCTAAAAGTGAGCCTCAACTCGATTCTTTCGAGCTGCGAGTCGAGTTGGCTCAAGCTTTTTTTGGGTTGAGCCATGGGTTGCCCGAGTAGGCAAGCCAAGTTGACATTGATAGGAAGAGGCTTTTCAACTTGCCAGAAAAAGAAAACTAGCCTATCTGGGACGTTGTCTTTTGGGACGACAATGGCAAAGTTTACCACGTACTTTTTCGATGTATTCCCACCAAGGTAATGATTGAAAAGGAAAAAAATACACCTTAACCTTATGAGGCTTCCAAGAAAGGAAAACAGGCTCCTTCGCATGGTAACGAGTCATCCACCCCCCCCCCTAAATGATAAAATTCAAGATTTCTTGGGGATCAAATATATTGAGCTAGCCAAAGCAGTTATGTGGATGCTTCATCTAGAGATGACCTCTGCAGTAGTGGTCCAACATAAATATTAGATCAAGAAGTGGCGAGACCATGCTGCTTCTTGGGAGGTGGAGGACTTGCTTGTAGCTAACAATGCTTGTGTTGCTCGAATTTCGAGCCTCGAAGTTGAGGGGGAAGGTCTATTGAAGGACCTTCAAGCCAGAATGTAGACTTGGCCAAAAGGCTAAAAATTGCCCTATTATATGTGAATGAGGTGAGGGCTACCAGAGTCGATACGGAACAATACAAGTTGAAGAACATCAAGGCTAAGTATAGATTGGATAATTCTGAAGCCGACGTGGCACAACCGAAAAAAGAGTTGCATGAGACGGAATGCTAAGTTGCTACCTTGACTAGGCGAGTTGACTACACCAACGAGCACCATCGTTTGGTAATCAAGGTTTTAGAAGCCTCAAACAATGAGAAAGCGAAAAAACTAAGATAGTTGGTCGAAGCTTAGAAGGAGAAATATAGTCTTTCAAGATTGAGGCGAAGATACTAGGTAAAGCTGCGGTGGAAAATTGCATTGATAACTTCGAACAAACTGATCTCTACAATGTCTTAGCCAATTATTAGGCTTCATGAAATACCCAACAAATATTCACTTGTCTACGAGGAGGTCTACTCAAACCTATATGTAACTGTTATTTAAGAAGAGTTTGGGAGGCCTACAGGAGTTGACCTGATGCCGAGGCTGCTAATGAGGTTCAAGAAAAGGTGCCATAAAATGGGAAGTAACCCCAAGTATCCAGGATTCAGGAAGATGCAAATTTTAGCAGGGCCCTTGTGGTGGTTGTCGAAATGTCCCTAGTAGACCAATAGTTGTTCTTATGTATAGAATTCGCCCTCCTTTGTAATTTTATATTAATGATACAATGTTTATATTTTACAAGTGTTGACACTTCTGCCTTTTATTTTACGCATTTACTTTGACGCGTCTGATCATAATTATTCATCGAACAAATTAAACTTCATCCTATAACTAATGGACCACCACTTCAAATTTGAAATATAAACTTGCAAATTCGTTCAAGTACTGACACCTCAGATAGGTTAAACAATATCTCCTCAGATACGTACAATCCAAATTGATTTTTTAGCAAACTTTTGACATTTCGTTCTAATTTGTTAAAAATGTTAATAATTTTTATGCCCTGCAGGTTTCGAGATAGGCCCCTTCTAAGGGAGGCTTCATGCCTCTCCTGTCGAAGAGCTATCAACTCTTCCTTATGTGGGGCGTGCACATCCATGGTAAAGGTTTCTCCCAGGTAGATGGTTCATTCGTGAGATGCATCATCTTCATATGTATTCTAGGTGAGACCTCTGTAAAGGTACTTCCCATTTCTCTTTTTTGAAGTGGACATCTTTGAATGGGGGATAGACATCCATGGAAAAGTTCAACCGTGGAAGGCATCATCTTCATAGGTATTTGAAGTAGACATCCTTGTATGGGGATGTGAATCCATGGCAAGGGTTTCTCTGAGATGGATGGTTTAGTCATAGGACACATCATCTTTGTGAGTATTCGAGGTAGTACCTCCATGGAGGTGCTTCCATCTTTCATTTTGAAGTAGACATCATTACATGGGAGATGCGCATAAATGGCAATGATTTTTCCCATGTGGATAATTTAGCTGTGGGAAAAATCATCTTCGTAGGTATTTGAGGCAGGACCTCCGTGGAGGTGTTTCAATATCTAATTTCGAAGTAGTTATCTTTAGTAGTTAAGTGTAAATACTTGGTAGTAATCAAAATTCGTTGCATTGGATTTAAAAAGTTTACAAGAGCTGGAAAAGATCACTGATAGTACTTCCATAAGTTCTCAATGTTTCATGGATGAGGTTGTATCTTTCTATACAGATCTTCAATCTTATAAGTACTAGGTCATATGTCTTCTATAAATTGATAGGGACCTTTCCAATTGGAGCTTAATATGCTTACGCCTATCTCTTTTGAGGATAGGAAGACCTTACTCAGTGCTTGGTTACCTATGTGAAAGACATCTTCTTAAACTTGACATTGTAATAATGTGTCATCTTTCATTAGTAAGAGGTGAGTTTTGGTTGTGATCTTTTTGTCAAGGAAGTCAAGTTCGTACTTTATCAACTCATCGTTAGATAGTTCATTGTAGTGCAGACGATGAGTTGAAGGAAGTCATACCTCCATCAGGCTAATGGCTTCAGCTCTATAAGCTATGGAACAAGGGGTTTTCCTAGTGGCAGTTTGGTTCATAGTATGAATCACCCATAGCACTTGAGGGAGCTCGTCAATCTAGACTTCTTTAGAGGCATCTAACTTTCTTTTCAGTGTGTACTTGATGGTTTTGACCTGATCGTTTTCTTAAGGGTGATGAGATATTGAGAAGTACTTCTTAATTCTTAGATCCTCACATGGGCCCCCAAACTTTTTGTTGTCAAATTGTCTGCCATTATCTGATACGATTGAGTGGAAAAGCTGAACCGACATATGATGTTCTTCTAAAGAAATTTGGAAGTGTTAGCTTCTGTGATTTTCGCCAAGGTCTTAGCCTCCACCCACTTTATGAAGTAATCAATAGCAATGATGGCTTAGCTTGGATTTCCTCTTTCTTTAGGTAAGAGGCCTATAAGATCAATTGCCCACTTTATAAATGGCCAGGAGCTATATATAACTGCAAGCTCTTGGGATGTTTGTCTCTGCATATTTGAGAATCGTTGGTACTTGTCACATTTGTACACAAATTGAAGTGCATCATTTTTCAAAGTAGGCCAGTTTTGTCCGTTCTAAGCACTTTTTGTGCAGTGTCGATCCTTTGAAGTGGTTAGCACATACCCCTTCCTGAATTTTCCGAAGGATGTAAGTTGTCTCTTTTCCTCATGTGCATCAAATGAGGGGCTAGATGAAGCCTCTCTATATAGCACATCATATTGGAGGATGAAGTGTGCGACTTGTCTTCTCAGCTTGTGGCTTCTTCCTTGTTCTCAGGTAAGACCTGATCTTTGAGGAACGCAATGATTGATTGCATCCATAATGGGGTGCCTTCGATTCAAATCACTTTTTTTCCCATTGACATGAATGGTCTGGAGAGATGCTTAATTGAGACAATATTGAGTAGCTCAATATGTTTGCTACCAGATAATTTTGATAGAGTATCGGTATGGACATTTTCAAGACGTGCAATTTGTGCCAAGTCAAACTTTTCGAAGTGTAGGAGAAGATCCATGACCTGTTTGAGGTACGTTGCCATGTCTCTGTATCTTACAATGAAATTACTGTTATCTTGGCTCACTGCTAGCTAAAAATCATTATTGATGAGGAACCTCTTCATTTGCATCTCCTTAGCTAATTTGAGGCCAACTAGGAATGTCCCATATTCGGTGACATTGTTAGAAGTTTTGAATCAAAACCTCACTGTACAACTAAGATTATTGCCTTCTAGATTTACCAAGACCACTGTAGCTCAGGAGTTGGCTTCTCGAGAGGAGCCATCAACAATAACTCTATGTGGGGAGCTTTACGGGTTCCATTGCCACCTCTACTTCAAGAGTGTTTTGAACTCCCCTACAAAGTCTACAAGGGCTTGACCTTTGATGGAGATTCTTAAATTGTAGATGATATTAAATTCGCTCAATTCTATAACCTACTTTATTAACTTCCCAGAAGTATCGGGCTTCTGTAGCACCTACCTGAGGGAAAGGTTGTTAGCACCTGTATGCTATAGGCCCATAAGTATGGCCTCGAATTTCTAGAAGAGGTGATAAGGTATAGGTCGAACTTCTCCATACCTGGGTATCAGGCCTCCACTTATATGAGGGTTTTACTCACATAATAGATGGGTAACTATTAGGTATCTTTTTTTTCTTATAAGAACTAAAGTGATGACTTCTTCAGACATAGTCAAATAAAGTAACAGGGGCTCATCAAACTTTAGTTTGGATAGGAGAAAGCCTATCCTAGGTGCTTTTTTAGCTCTCGGAAGGACTCTTCAGACCTCTGTATCAATTGAGCCCTCTTTCCTCATATGAGAATTTTGAAGAAAGAAAGACATTTATCTATAGCTATAGAGACGAAGTGACTCAGGGCTGCTACCTCCTAATGAGGCTTTGCACCTTCTTCGAATTTTTTAGGGGACATCATATTTACTATGGCCTTGGCCCTTTCAGGGTGGCCTCAATACCTTTTTGATTAACCATGTAGCCTAGGAACGTTTTGTAGGTGCCTCCAAAGGCGCACTTGAGGGGGTTCATCCTTATCATGTACCTCATCAAAATTTGGAAAGTAGCATCTAAGTGTTTGACATGGTGCTTCATCTTGAGGTTGTTTAATAGCATTTTATCTATGCATACCTCCATCGTTTTGCCAATGAAGTCAGCAAATATCTTGTTGACAAGCTTTTGGTAGGTGTCGTTGGCATTTTTCAACCCGAATGATATCACCTTATAATAGAGACCTCTATCAGTGATGAAAGAGGTGTTCTCCTTATCCATAAGATATATATGAATATGATTGTAACCGGAATAAGTGTCCATGAAGCTTAGCAACTCATGTCCCGTGGTGAAATCGACAAGTTGGTCTATCTTCGAGAGTGGGAAGTTGCCCTTTAAGCAAACTTGGTTGAAGTTGGAGAAGTCTATACAAACCCTTTACTTTCCATTGTGCTTCTTCAAGAGGACTAGGTTGGAGATCTATTCCGGGTTTGTGGCATCCTTTATGAAGCCAATGGCTATCAGCTTTTCCACTTTTACTTTCAGAGCTTTATACCTCTCAGGGTTGAGGGTTCTTCTCTTTTGTCTATGCTGGTTCACTTAGGATCAATTTTCAGGTGGTGACAGCTCATCTTTGGGGTCATTGACAACCATGTTCTCATGCCTTCAAGTAAAGACATCCAAGTTCTTGAATAAGAAGCTTTTAAGCTTCTTATTTGCTTCAATTGGTATATCATTTTCCACTTGTAGTGCTTTGATGGGGCCTTAAAGGTCTACGAGAAAGCTTTCCAATTCTTCCATTGGAGCCGTTGTTATATGAATTAGATGATACAAAGGTCCAATCCATTACACATAGACCACTTCCTTGGGGTCTTCCCTTCTTATGTGGTATCTGCCATCTCAACCTCTTTCCCTTGTTTAGGAGTTCTATCATTCTTTAGGAGTGTCAATCATTTCAGTGTTGTGTAACACCATGTTAATAGTGCAGGGTTTAGCATTTCTTAGAGAGTTGAGGTAACACTCCCTGGACCCCATTGGGTTCCCTTTAACGATTGAAGTACCATTTTTCATTGGGAATTTTATGTACAGGTGACTTATGTAGGTGACGATCTATAGCTTATGTAAGACAGGTCTTCCTAAGATTTCATGGTAGGCTGATGTGTTATTCACCACAAGAAATTCCATGAAGTGGCAAGCTACTTGAGAATGTGTCTATATCTCTATTATAAGAATGATTTTTCCTTTGGGATAATACTGTCACAAGTGAACCTATATAGTGGGAATGTCATGAGGGCTAACTGATGATCCACTAGCATTTTGTCATGGATGGAACCAAATAGGATGTTGACTGAACTTTTGTTGTCCACTTGCGCTTCAATCCACTGCGGGCTATCACAACCCATGATCACATTGGGGTGATGCAGACCTGTCGTATCCTCATGAGTGAATGATAGATGGCACATTTATACCCCCATGAAGGTTGTTGTGAACTATTAACTGGCCCTTGAAGTTCATTGGCCTCCTTGACGTAGTTCTTTTGTACATTCCTACATTCTCCTCTCACATGCAGACCTGTGATGATTAAGTCTATCTCTCAGATGGATGCATTATTTACGTAGTTCGGGGGTCCTTCCTTTGCCTTTGCCCAATTTTGGGCCTTTTCTATCATCATCCCTCATATGGTGAGGATAATGATCTTTAGGATGTCGCTTTACCTTATCTTGCCTATGCTATTGAACTTGCTAAGGTAGGGTGGATTTCCTTATGGAGTTCGATTCTCTTTCCTATGCTCACGAAGATTGATCCGCTCCGTGGGTTGTGGTATGTGTATCATGGTCAAAAAATCTATGAAGAGTGCAATATGATCGCACATCACTATAGAGACTATTTCTAGGTCTGTTACCCCTTTCTATACTACTTTAGTGGGAAGGTCTTCTTAGTACAACCCTTAGCTCAGCATGGCCTCTTGGTTTGACCTCTTCATAGGCCAAGGTTGGTACAACATTTAAGGTAGATGTGGCTAAGGCTTGGCCTTAAGTCGAGGCGATCACGTGTCCGCTTGGGTCCATTGTTGGTTCACCAAGTAAGAGGTAGGGTCTCTTTCCATTTGCCCTTGAAGAGGTGGGAGTCTTTCGGCTGCTCTATTACAATGGTCAATTATCTCCTCTCTAATGACTTCTATTCTCATTATCTCTACCAGTTCATCGTACATGGTAGGGTTCTTGTTTTTAAATCTCTCTATAATTGGGGGTTCATGTTGATGTCTCCTTGTGGGGCAGAGAGGGCTTCTATATGAGTGACTTTTTCATAACAGGTCATTTTAACAGGCTAATAGGTCTTCAACGTTTCATAGACTGCTTGCTTTATTTCTTGTAGACACTGAATAAAGCTTTTCCATCCTTTTTGACTAAGTATTAATTCAAGAACGCCTTTTAAAGTTAGGCCAACTCTTGATGCTCCCCGCTAGTATTCTACTATACTAAATTTCATTTGTTCCATTCAAAGTTAGGTGGGAAGCTTTGCACTTCAGTACTGATAGTACCTATCAAAGTTATATGAGTCTTGTAGAGGTTCTTTTCTGAATAACCTTTTCCTTCATAATAGGGATCTTTAAAATGACGTGGCATTTGTTTACTTCAAAGTTCCTGAGGTTTGGAGGTTATCATCATCATCATCATCAAGCTCTTATGACCTATATGGTCTATCAGAATCATCATCTTCGGCATGGTACAAGGTTGTTGAGAAGTTCCTACCTGATCTCTTACATTCTCTATTGACCTTCTCTCTCGCTTATTTCTAGGTGAGGGGCCATCTTGAGATCTTCGCATTTGTTTATAGGACTAGCCATGGAGGGTGGCTGTTGAGGCTTACATCATGGCCAATCCTCTGAAGAACGGGTACCGATGCATAATTTGAAAATATATCCACTCCTACTTCCATTTCATCCAGACGGCACCTCTCTTGTACCTGCTAGAGTGGGCCATTTGAATTTACACTTCTTTTTCTTATTGATGGAAGAGGTCTAGTTGAGGCACGTTTTGAGGAATTTCATAGCCTCCATGTTCATGTATTTGCATGAGTAGTTCCTGCGTGGCACTATTTTGTGCATGATGCTCCTCAAGTTGTGGCCATTCCTGCCATCTCTTCGGTGAAGGCATCCAGCTATCCTTCCACATCGACGATGATGAGGTGAGGTTAGTGATGCCTAGCAATGGTTTGGGAAGCCTCTTCATCAAAGACCTTCCTTGTCCTCCTTGGATCTATTTTTTCATTGCTAGAGCTAATGATGAGTGGACACCTATTTTCTTCAAATAGGGGGTCTTTTGAATAAGTTTTTACCTCAAAAGACTTCTTTTTCAAGGAATATATACCTAAAGTACTAGTTAACTGTTCAAATATTTTTTCTTTGGAACTCCAATTGTTCTCTATTCAAGAACAAAACCTTTCTTTAAGGGGAAAGCTGAGGCACCCTTTCGGGTAGACCTTTTCCATGGAGATGCTCGTGGTTATAGTATGGTTTTTCACATATGATACTAATTTGTTAATCTCTTTTTTTGTAAGGTTGACGTGGCCAATAGATCCAAGGTCCTCTCGCGTCCACGTAAGTCTTTAGTCCTTCACACTTGGACAAATCATAAGTCGTACGTAGCCTTCACCTAATTGAAAGTAGGCGATCACGTGTACTCCGACAATCAAGTCAGTCAACATATAAGTGAAGGGGTGTGAGACGTGTTAGAAATGTGATCCATTAAGCATAAAAAGGTTAGATCCAGGAGGATATGAAGTGAATTTATTGATAGAAAAATTATAGCTTTGCGAGTCTAAAGTTGCATTAACTTTGAATGGCACAACGTATGAGCTTTATGGTAGTAGAGAATGAATAATAATCATTGGATGAAGTGACATGTGGCCTCATCTTAATGAACGAGGTTTTTTTTCTCAGTATCACTCCATCATTCATAGGTTTACAGACATTTAATACTTCTGACGCGCAGCCACTCTAAAGCCTAGTCTGACCTCTAGTATATAAGCTGACAGATTGACCATAAAATGTCTGGTGTATTAATTTATCACATGAAAGAGCCATTGGCAGATATTGTAAGAAGATCTTTCAGGGAAGATGTGAAATTTAAGATACATTTTGTGAATGTGGAGGCTAGAAGCTTCAATATGCATTGCACTCCGCCTTGGTTATGGAGGGTCGGCATCAACATGACACCTCGGTCGAAGTGATGCATCATATCGACTACCTTGTTTCGCCTAACCTCGGTCGGTAGGAGGTGCTGTGAAGTGTGGGCCTTGGGTGATTTTCTTAGCTACTGTCACTTGGGTGATGACCTGGTGCCTCATCAGAAGAGGCGTAACAGATACAATTATGTTTGATAACTATTTATCACGGAAAATTTTCCCTTTTGTAAATCCCTTAAGTGCGGGATATGCAATCACATTGTTTCCAGCTCACGGCACTCCTTTTCTACACCTGGGATGGTTTTTACAGTTGAAACAAAATTATCAATGTAGTTCACACTTGTCGATGAATATGCCTCCAGTGGTTGTATAGATATAGTTGTAGCTGGTTGTTTTCATCACAATCAACCTTATAAGTTAGTGAATGCTGAACTAATCAGAACTATTCCATCAAAAGTGTTATTGTTTAACAATGCCTTTCTTAAGTCTATATGTTGAGTCATTCAAATGACAGTGAACGAATTCTATAAATAGTTTGCCCGCCTTCATTAAATACCAATTGATTTCCGTTGCGATAGTTGAAACTTGATCCTAAAAAGAGGTATCAGAGTTAGGGTTATATGAGGGAGAGATTGTTGAGATTCAAAAAATTTGTTATCGAGTCCATGGGTTTAGTTCACTCAAATGGTGGTGATTTGAATGCATTAAAAGTTTGGCCTCCCCACAACGGACACCAATTGATTTTTAGATGAAACGGTTGAAGTCCAATTCTAACAGGAGTAATGTCAACAAGTAGTGAGTGTCTTATTAGCTGTTAAATCTTTTATTTTTTATTTTTTTGTTTTGTGCTCCAAATAGAACGAAACTATTTTATCATCTTTAATTCTAATAAGTGCCATGTTTTCACCAACCTTATGCAGTATTGTTATATTATATCTTTTACCGTCGATCTGTAACAATTATTAACAGAACAAGCCTAAAATTATAACCCAAGTCTAGAAAAACTATGTGACGACCCAAAATTTCAATTTTTTTTCTCCTCATTTAATAAAATCCACAATCAAAAGTTTGAAACAATAAAATAATGTTATACCAAATATTTGTGATGTCATTTTGAAAATAATTTCCAATTATTTAATAATATTGTATGGTTGCATAGAAAGTATTTTACTTTAAAGTTCTGTATCTTATTTTAATTTATATATACTTAAAATACAATACAAAAAATATATATTTTAGAACTTCATTTAAAATATTTCTTTAAAATAGAGTTGAAGACATTCACAAATTAACATTACAAAACATAATAAATTATTTTGAAAGCTAAATATTTTCTTCAAAATCAAATTTAACCTTATTTGCGCTTCCATGGTAATTGACCCATTGAACCACGGCCGGTACCCAGTACTAAATCATCTAGTCATTAGAGTGCCTACCTTCAATATATTTATTATCGTGCCTACAATGTAAAATTGTACGAGCCAATGCTCAGAGAGTAACTATAGTCATTAGTTTTGACCGGTTAGAAGGATGCTAGCTTGTAAGATGGTCTACAATTGCCCAATCATAATTTTAACACTTTCTCGATCTTAGGAAAGCCTACGAGAATCACCCTCGCTGTCATTTCCATTTTGGAATATAAAAAAATAGGCAAGAGGACTGATAGTCGTTGATACTTTAACTTGATGGCTAGTGAAGCAATGCTAAACTTGATTTTGATTTTCGTAGAGAATTGGATATGAATTTTTGGAAGACCCTTATTTTCATGATCAAATATTGTCCTTTGGATTCAATTTCCCTCCTAATAAAAATAACAATACGCTATTGAATATATCTTTTTATCTTTATGAATATAACTTATCTTTTTATCTTTACTATGGAGACAATTTTTGCGCGACACTGACATTTCTAGGTAATCCCTGGATTTTTTTTTTTTCGCTTTCTTGTCGAACACGTAAATTTGCACCCAAGAAACCTCTTTGGTGCCCTTGGAGAAATACTTGTCTACTAAGCCTCTGTTTAGGCTCTATTTTTTAAAAAATACATTTTTAAGACTCATTTTCAATCATATATTTTCATCATAAAATAATATTACGCCCAAATTCAAAAAAAAATCTTAGTTTTTAAGCACATATTTTCCAAAAAATTATTATTCTAAAATACACTTTTCCCCCAAAATTTCATTTTAATGAAGCCCAAAGAGGGATGAAGTAAACTTGTCAATGAAGCAAATTACCCACAAGAAGCCTACCTGGTTGATCAAGCAAGAATCAATATTATTTTCCTATATAAACAACATCAAAAGCAATTTAAAGGCAGTAACGCCAAATATATTATCTACTTACAACTCTTCAATTTTATTTTTCTATGGTCACCACTCGCTTTCAGTTCTTGAGCATTCTAAACTTTTCTATAACTGAACAAGTTTTTGGCTCGTTTGTTGATGTGACGCTTCAAGTAATTTTTCGTACAGACGGTTTTTAATAGACCAACCATAAAATTTAGATCAACCAATTCCAAGTACTTAGATATATGACCTATAACTATAAGTTGTAACTATCCAAAGTAGTAGTAAAGTAATAAATATGCTAAACTTTTCTCCTTTTTATAGAATTAGACACTTTTTTTCTTTTCCCTTTTGTTTCCCACGTTGTTCGCAACTTTATTTTTAAAAATTAAAAAAGTAAACTTTATTTCCGTAAAGCATTTTTCTAAAGCTTTTATACGTCAGAATATTAAATCAGGTCCGTTGAAGATATCAAGTCAAACCTTTAGACTTTAACAGAATTCCGGGTCTAACTTTGACCCGCTTAAAAGGTGTAAGCTTGACCCGTAAGGCTAAAGAATCCGATGTCTGACCCGTCAGATTTTCATTACTAAATACTGGAAAAAGCAAAAGCTTTCCTCTTTTTCTTCAACTCTTTTATTACTTTTTGGCTCTTTTGCCTTTTCTTTTTGGAAGTTTCTTTGTTTGCCCCATTTTTCCCTCCAAATACTTCAATATTATTAATGTTAAAGCTTTGGATAATTTTTTAATTAGTTTTATCATTATGAGTGTTGAGATGTAAAATGTCAAAAGAAATGTAGCATGTCGGGGAAGCTTACTTCAAGGGTCATCAAAATGGTGATTTATGGGTTCGATTTCATATTACCTTTCTTTACCAAACAATCAATCCAAACGGCTTCAATACACAACCAATATATTCACCTCGATTCCTCATTAATCTCACCTACAAAGGACAAGCTAACGGTGATAATTTGTAATCACAAATGCAAGAGGAAAAACAACGAAAGAAGGCAAGAAATGAGACAAAAAAAATCAAAGGAAAGCCACGCGTTTTTTTCTCCAGCAGGCTGCCAGTTTCTCTCTTGATGATACACACGGTTTCTTTCTTCGTTTCTCACACAAATCACCCACTTTACGGTTAGGGTAAAGACACCATATATATAGGTTATGTTAGACTTTAGTTGGGCCAATAAAAAACTTAAATGGACCAAGATTCAAAGACATCCAAGAGGTAATATATATAGACCGTGAGTAATATTAATTCTTTAAATTACTTTCAACGGCTTATGTTGTTTTCGGGTCGAGCATTTGGACTTGATTGTTGGTAATAATTTAATCCAATGTTTATATCATAACCTGATATTCATTGGGTATCAAAATCCAACATATTCCACCTTGATACCCAATCAATCTTACCTCATGTTTCGAACCCGAAAAACATACCATACATGCTTCATGTACTCAACAGTGTAAAGGTCAAATAACACCTAAGTAGAAGCAGATAATAATGATAAATAATCAAGAACAAATAATCATGCGATGGAAATATGACATAGGATAATCCACATATCTTTTCCAAAGTACATTCACAAAGAACAACAGATTAACACAAAGTCAATCAATCAAACAATCAAAACACATATGCAACAAATGCATAAATGATCCCACGAAAAGATCTCATTATTCTTATCTTATCACATTCCACGTTGCTCACACTTTGAGAGCATATATTTCCTCTCATCCCCCATCATGCTCACTAGACTGAACACTCAACTCATGTCAAACGGTAGATCTCTATAGATCCTAAATTCTTGGGATAATTCTCTATCACTACATCACTTCTCCCAACCTAAATGCATAATGAGTCTCTACCTAACAGAAGTGATAGAAGTTCCTCTCATACTCCACCAGATCAGGGTTTCTTCACAGATAAATGATTTCAACATTTAGTCACCTCTCCACTCGTAATCTAAATATCATACAACACATTATCGGTACAAACCACCAATGTACCCTTAGACATCTATACTACACATCATCAATAGACATACAACACACCACTAATGCATTTTAACCCACTATACATGTAAACAATTATACTAAGTAATTAAATTGTCATCAAATTCATGCAACTGTACATATCAAATTTATTGAAATGCACGTATAAACATGCAATAGAATTAAGCAATCACATCCATGCAGAAAGGTTTACACTTAATAAACCCCACTAAGGTCATCACTTGTCCCTATAGCCACATTTGCCTTGCCTCGCTTCACCTATCATCTTATCTTTTCTTTTATTATCATTTTTAGAACAACCTATTTCATCATGTCCAAAAATACCACAGTTAAAACGCATCTTACTTTTTGCACTTGCCTCAAACCTACATTTGCCATAAAAAATTTTATGAAAAATCTTTTTGTTTTGCCAAATTGAAAAATCACAACTCGAAATGTGTTGTCATTTTAACAAAAAATGCATAAAACACAAAATACAACTAGCAATGACCATAAGCAAAGTACCGACACAATTCACATAGAATAGTCAAATAAACTTTTATAAGGTCACATGCATTTCTAATAATGAAAAAAAAAAAATTGACAACAAGTTCACGAAGAATTCAATGCAAATAATTAACAAGTAATTCCTAGATTTAGCAACAGGCAATTATTACCTCTTCACAGTAACTCAAACTTAATGTCATCCCACATAATGAATTCTAATGCGAAAAATAAATGGTTATCCTACACAATAACCATAATTACAATAAAAAGGGAAAGAACATGATACCGATGGGACCATGTCTAAAGGTCCGTGAATATCGAAAGATACAATTTACCACTTTAGAGCCACCACTATTCACCATAAAATCTCCAATAATTACATGAATCAATCAACCTCGATCGAATCCCGAATGTGTAAAGAAAAGTCTTCCAAAATTCGCTGTATAACCTGAAACATAAAACTAACAACGCCACAATTTTAGAAAAAAATGTCAACAACAAATTGCCTTAAGAGACCTACTCGCACGCGCCACCAACAGCCTCTGTACATGGGTTTCACACGTCGTCGGGCAGCCTCACACATTGAACACTCTGGTGCGCCTCCACCTGCACGTCAAGTTGGTGGTCTCCGTTTCACCAAACTCCTTCTGGTTTGGCCGAAAAAACATAAACATATCCGATTTTTTCACGATTTTTCAACAATTTTTCGATTTGTTTTTCTGCTTCATTTCTGCCTTTTTTTCAGATCAATTTTGGGTCAATTTTTCGAGCCAAATCCACCACTTTGAAGCTTTGATACCAATTGTCATGGAAGCTTGCTCCAAAAGTCATCAAAACAGAAATTTTCGGGTTCGATTTCATGTTACATTTCTCTACTAAACAACCAATCCAAACGGCTCCAACCTACAATCAATATATTCACCTTCGTTACTCCTCAATAGCACCCACAAAGGACAAGATAACAGTGATAAGGAAACGAGACCAAAAATCAAAGGGAAGCCACATGTTTTTTTTTCCTCCAATAGGCGAGGTTTGTCTCTTGCATACATACGGTTTCTTTCTTCTTTT
>CAIGRK010326170.1:0-11627 GCA_903798315.1 Fraxinus greggii | reverse complement strand
AAAATCAATTCTGATTTTATTCTTTTTTTCGATATTATTCCTTCGTCCCTGCGTTATTCATATTTGCTATTCAGTCTCGAAAAATAATTTTCGTGCATTTAGTCTTCCAACTTTTGAGGAGATCAAAACGTGAGTAGGTTCGTTGGGTCTTGTAATTTGTAGTGCTACTATTACAAGTTGGGATCGTTGTATCTTAGGAGACAAGTGCAGGAATACTGTTAGTACCAATGCGGGACATTATCGTTTTAAGGAGAAAGAGTCGAACTATTGCATCAACTACTAACATTTTATAGCATTCTTTTTTTTTCATGACGTTATTCTGCCCAAATCAATTTACGGTGATTTAATAACTTGCCAACTTCCAACATGTAGCACATCAAGTACCAACATGTTACTAAACGGGGTTGTTTATTCCGTCAAGTCAATAAAATTGGGGATAGAGTTGAAAATTAAGCACATTCAAAAGAAAAACATAATGCAACATTGGTTTTGGTTTTTGTGTATAAATCAAAGTTGGGTTGACACAGTAAATAACATTATTTGGTGACACGTTGACACTTAATGGTGTCATAAGATTTAATGTTACTATTTTTGACAAAATAATCGTTAGAGTAATAATTAATAACTCGAATGACTATCATCGTAAAAAAAAAAAATAAATAAATAAAATCATTGACATAATTAATCCTCGTGGAACTTATAAATATTACTCACTTATCCACTAATCATTTCAATATATTTATAATATAAATAACTCCCAAACATGCTTTTTTGATTCTCCATTAAATTGAAAATCGTTTAAAGTATAGTTCAAATATTAAAACTTAAATTTTGTTAATAAGAGTGTCTTGAATAAATGACTTATTTTGATAATAAAACAAATAAGAAAAATAGCGTTGGAATTATTAGCCATTACATGATTTAAGGGGGGAAAAAGCATTTTCCTTCATTCCTAAGGAAAAGGTTTGTTCCATATTATTTTGGTTCCATGTAGTGCAAGCGCCAAATAAAGTTCTCCCAACCAAAACATTCTAAAAGAATTACTCAAACCCATCTTTCATAGCAAAGCATCTACCTTCTTGACATCTCTTCACGTGTTGATACGAACGCAAATTATTCGTATCGAAATATTAGAATATATAATTTTCGAGGAACTTAAACGTGCAAGAGCATAAAATAACAAATAATTTATTCCCCATGTATTTCCTCTCTCTCTCTCTCTCTCTCTGGATAAAGATTTAAAATACATGAAAATTCCTACTAATTTCTTCTCGCTGGCACCTATTTAATGATCAATAATGACTACAACTATCTTGACTAATTCCTACTAAAACAATTAATAAAATCCTAAAATTGTAAAATATACAAAAATTAAAATACATTTTCTAAAAACAAATATTAGATATAGGTTGTAAATTATTATCTTTTTTAATGATCAGCGTACTTCTGCAGCCATAATTATAACCTACTAATAAAAAGTTTTTATTCTCAATAAAATATACACAAGCTTATTTACTTCTTGTTTTCCTTCTCTTTTCTCTCTAATTTATTTCATGTTATCACCACAAAGTTTTAATCAATTAAGTTCGTTGATCGATGATTGATTTCATGTTTTGATCATAACAAACAAATTAATTTTATTTATAACAATTGAATTTAAATCTTCATACCTATTGTTACGAAGTTCATCGATTGGGAACAAAAAAGTTCTTACCAAAAGATTCGCATCGGACGATCAACAAAAATCAAAATGGAAGCCAAGCATTCACGACAAATCACTCAAGACAAAGAATTGCAAATAGTCAAATATCGAAAATATTAGATTAGGATGCTTCACATTCATATACAAAGGTATAAGTTAACGCTTCAATATTTAGCAATAAATTATTAAAAGCTTATCGAATAATTTTTTATACACAAGAAAATTATTTCATAAAAATACTTGCATAACAATTATTCTTCAAAATGTAAGTATCTCAATTTCATATTCAAACTCATTACAATACCACTTACTCTGAAAAATAAAGTGAAAAACGTTATTCAAAAGTCTAAATTTTTTAAAACAATCAAGGAAGAAAAATTCAGGAAATTCTTTCAATACGGATGTCCGGTTCGTCCAACGGTCACTTTTTTAACCATTGTAAAACCTGACGTACAACGGCTAGCTTGGTTGTCCAAATCAGAATGCGGACATCTAGACTGCTTTTCCGATTACTCATAATTTTAAGCGTTTTGAATTTTATAAACAATATTTTCACTTTGCATTCATTGTGACACTTTCAAGAGCATTTAAGTGAGATATTCTTGAGCTAAAATATATTGATCTTACATCTTATTTATCTTTATCAAATCATTTACTTTGAATTTTTTTGATTGAATCAACTTTTGAAAAACATCTTTCTCATCAAAAATTTTCTCACCTAACACTTAAACTTCATTCATTGCTATTCATTGAAATCTTAACATATTTCTCTCTTTGTACTTAATTTGATTGTATCATTTATTAAAAGAGAAGTTTCAAATTGAAAAGCCATTCTTCTTTAAATTTGTGGGTCATATTGAGCTTTCGGAAAACTTAATATTGTATAAGGATCGGTGTTCCTTGTTTGTAAATCACCGAAAGCGTTGTAACGGTTTGGATTGTACCATAAGTCAATCAAATTTAGTGAAAAGATTTTGCTCATGTCAGAGAGTCTGGTAACGGGGGATGCTGATAATTAGTTGAGATCGAACCTCTACAATTACATCATTTGCACTCTCTCTTAACTTTTACTTATTGCATTCGTTCTTTTGTACTTTTGTTCGATTGACTTGTTCATTCTCAACTTACTTAAATTTGAATCAATTTTTCGAAAATGTTTTAAAACACTAATTCACCCACTCTTGGTTAGTTATTATTGGACTATCAATTAAGTAATGGCTAACCACAATTTTCAAAATTTTGAAGGGAATTCTACAAATCGTCCCCCTTTCTTTGATGACACATATTATAATTATTGGATGATGATTTACATTAAATCAATAAATTATAATATTTGGAAAGTTATTGAATATGATCCTTATGTGTTTACAAAGATTATTAAAGTTGAAGGCAAACCCGATTAAACAATTCCAAAATCTGAAAAAGAGTACGACGAAGACGATAAAAAAATATTTTTAAACGCTAGAGCCAAAAATCTATTTTATTGTGCCTAAGATAGAATGAATTTAATCTTATTAGCACACAAGATTCTACATATGGTACTTGACATGCATTAGAAGTTACTCATGCTGATACTAGTAAAGTAAAGGAAACCAAGATTAATCGTTTGCTTAAATAATTTGAAAAAAAATTCATAAAACAAAATGAACATAATGTTGACATGATTATTGGCTCACCGATATTATTAATGGCCTCAAAGTCTTTGATCGTAAATTTATTAATAATGAGCTTGTAAGTAAAATGCTTAGGTCACTATCGAAAAATTGAATTTCATTAAGGATGCTGATAGAGAATACTAAAGATGTCAACTCATATCCATTGCAAGAAATTTATGAAACATTGATGACTTATGAGCTCAACAATGTCGAAACTAAGGAGAAAACAAGGAAAATCAAAGAAGAATCAAATGAGCTCCTAAGCGTCAATTGCTTTAAAATCAGTAATTGAATAAGGAACTACGAGTGAAAATGAGTGATGAAAAACTCAATGATCTAGTTTTTCTTGTCAAAAAATGGAGATATTTTCGAAATAACCGGAGATTTCAATAGAAAGAAGAAAATGGTGAAGAAAGTAGTAAGAAAATTATTTGATATGATTGTGAGAAACCCAACCACAAGAGAATTCAGTACCCAAGAAAGAAAAGGATTATTAAGAAAAAAGGCACTCTAAAAGACATGTGATGAAAGTGACGATGATGATGACGAAAATGATAGTGAAGAAGTCGCCAACATGTGCTTCATGGCAGTCGAATATGAGCTAAATTCTATTGAAAATTTTTCATATACCGATTTATCTATCTCCTCTAATGAAATTCTTGAAAAATTTGAGAAGTTTGCCTTAAATCACTCAATTCTTAAAAAGAAACATTACTTGCTGAAAAATGAAATGAATAAAATTTTAGAAACTCAAAATCATCTCAAAAAGGAAAATGTTAATTATGATTCATTTATTAAAGAAAATTCTTCTTTAAAAGAAAAAGTTGAAAATTTAACTAAGATTATTTTCAAATTCATTCAAGGTTAGAACTTTGATTTAATGATTGGTGATCAAAAGTATGTTTTTGATAAATGGGGAATTGGACATAAATCATTCTTAAAACAAAAATCTTTCAAAAAATTTATTTGTCAAAGTTCAAATACCTCTCTTTCAAACACTACATGTAACTTTTGCAATAAAGATGGACATATTGCTTATAATTGTCTAACAAAAAAGAGGCTACACATTTATAGTAAGAACAAGTGGATTTGAGAGTCCACCAAAACTAACTATCAAGGACCCAGACTTGTATGGGTACCAAAAATAAAAAATGAAATTATTTTTTGTAGGTACCAAGAAGAAGAAGAGCAAATGGTTCTTGAATAGTGGATGCTCAAAGCATGTGACCACATATAGAATATTACTATCAAACTTCAAAAGGAGGGATGAATGTCATGTCACGTTCGGGGATAATATAAAAGGGAAAGAAATCATTGGAATTGGAAGTATTGGTAATCATTCTTCTCCTTCAATTGAAAATGTTTTATTGGTAGATAACATCAAGCATAATTTACTTAAATTAGTCAATTATGTGATAAAGGATATCGTATTAAATTCAATTCTTTTAAATGCCTTATTAATGATATTACATCAAAAGATGTGATGTTTGTATGAAACCAAAGTAAAGANGACCACATATAGAATATTACTATCAAACTTCAAAAGGAGGGATGAATGTCATGTCACGTTCGGGGATAATATAAAAGGGAAAGAAATCATTGGAATTGGAAGTATTGGTAATCATTCTTCTCCTTCAATTGAAAATGTTTTATTGGTAGATAACATCAAGCATAATTTACTTAAATTAGTCAATTATGTGATAAAGGATATCGTATTAAATTCAATTCTTTTAAATGCCTTATTAATGATATTACATCAAAAGATGTGATGTTTGTATGAAACCAAAGTAAAGATGTTTATATTAGAAATATCGAATTTAAAAGTGATGAAAAATGTTTATCAAGTTTAAAGGAGGATACTTGGTTGTGGTGTAGGAGATTAGGTCATGTTGGATCTTCTCTAAAAAAATTTCAAAAATTGTTTTGGAAAAGCTTTGCCAAATTTAAAGTTTGAGAAAGATAAAATTTGTATTACTTGTCAATTTGGGAAACAAGTGAAGAGTTATTTTAAACTTAAACTATACTCTTCAACTATAAAACCGCTACAACTACTCCACATAGACCTTTTTGGACCTTCTAAAACCGCTAACTTGGATGGTAAACATTATGCATTTGTCATTGTCGACAACTTTTCTAGATTTACTTAGGTCTTATTTGCAAGTCTAAAAGATGAAGTTTTGAATGCATTTAAACAATTTTGTAAAAATATTCAAAATGAAAAAAGATACTCCATTACAACTATTAGAAGCGATCATGGTGAAGAATTTGATAACATCGCTTTTGATAATTTTTGTAATGAAAATGAATATGAACATAATTACTTGGCTCCTAGAACTTCTAAAAAAAATTGTGTAGTAGAAAGAAAGAATCGCACATTGCAAGAAATGGCTAGGACCGTGCTTAATGAAAACAGTTTGCCAAAATATTTTTGGGTCGAGACCTTTAACACCACTTGCTACATTGTTAATAGAGTTTTATTTAGTCGAAAGAAAACTAAAACTCCCTATGAGTTTTGAAAAAATAGAATTCAAAATATCGGTCGTTTCAAAATATTTGGTTGCAAATGCTTTATTTTAAACCCAAAAGAAAATTTGGAAAAATTTGATTCAAAATCTGGTAATGGAAATTTTCTAAGATATTCATTGACTACCAAATCTTATAGAGTTTTTAACAAAAGAACTCCAATCGTTGAAAAATCTATGTATGTTACTTTTGATGAAACTAATCATCTTAATCATGAAAAAGGTATTGCTAATGATGTAGGATTGAAAATTCCTTTCGAACAAATGAATATTCAAGATCAAAACAAGGAAGATCTAAAAGAAGAAGCAAGCGTTCAACAAAGTGAAATAGAACCTTCCAAAATACAAAATGACCCTACTCTACCAAAATAATGGACGTTTGTTCCTTCTCACCCAAAAGAATTAATTATTGGTGATCCAGCCTAATGTATTACTACTAGAGCTTCTGCTAAAAATCTTCTCAATAGTTATAATTGTATTTTGCAAATTGAACCAAAAAATTTCAAGAAAGTCGAATTTGATAAATTTTGGATTCTAACTGTGCAAAAATAACTAAATCAATTTAAAAGAAATCGTATTTAGGATATAGTCACTAGATTAAATGATCAAACCGTCATAAGTACAAAAATAGATTTTTAGAAAGAGATGAAAAAGGAATAATCGTGCGTAACAAGGCTACATTACTTATCTAAAGTTACAATCAAGAAGAATGCATCAATTTTGAGGAAACTTTTACACCGGTTGCCAGATTAGAGTCTATTCGCATGCTTCTTGCATTTACTTGTAATAAATGATTCACTTTTTTATCAAATGGATGTTAAAAGTGCATTTCCAAATGGGTATATTCAAGAATAAGTTTTTGTAGAGCAACCCGTTTTAAAGATCATAAGTATCCGGATTAAGTTTTTAAATTTAGAAAGGCTCTTTACTGCTTAAAACAAGCTCATAGAGCTTGGTATGAAAGATTGAGCAAATGTCTACTTTCAAATGATTTTTCAATAGGTAAAGCAAATACTACTCTTTTCGTCAAAACTCAAAAGAATGATATGATTGTTGTTCAAATTTATGTTGACGATATTATATTTTGTACAACTAATATTTGTTTATGTGAAGAATTCTCAAAATGAATGATCATAAAATTTGAAATGAGTATGATAGGAGAACTTAAATTCTTCATTGAACTTCAAATTAAGCAAACTAGTGATGGGATATTCATTAGTCAAATTAAGTATATATTGGATATGCTCAAGAGATTTGAAATGAAAGACTTGAAGCCAATGAACACTCCAATGAGCACATCCATAAAATTGAACAAAAATAATCAAGGTACTTCCGTTGATTTAACTATATATCGAGGTATGATCGGATCTCTTTTTTACTTAACCGCAAGTAGACCCCATATCATGTTTAGTATATGTTTATGTGCCAGATTTCAATCTAATCCTAAAGAATCATACCTTAGTGTCGTAAAAAAATGTTTAGATATATTAATGGCACTAGAACTTTTGGCCTTTGGTATCCGAAGGGCACTAATATTGATTTACTTAGTTATTTGGATGTCGATTGGAATGGTTGCACAATTGAACGTAAGAGCACTAGCGGAACAAGTCATTTTTTAGGCTTTGCAATTGTGTCTCGAGCTTTCTTCATAAAGTTTATCTCGCTTTGGAATGATATAATCCTACCGTGGCATGTTGTAGAGTTGCCGGGAAAAACATAGAAAACATCATCAAACTTAATGCAAATCAACTCACTCTTCCATGTAAAGTTTTGCAAAACATTATTGCACATGTCATTCTTCCTCGAAAGGGTCATCGGGATGAAGTAAATAATTTAGATCTTTTCATTCTCGATTCATTTCTTGTTAGGTGAAAATTAGATTTTCCAACCATTGCACTCTGTCTCATGATGCTTGTCCATTTCACTCGATACGCCAAAACTTTACCTTATGACATGCTTCTTATCAAAAATTTTAAGCATTTTGAAATTACTGTGCATGATGAGACCTCTGTTTCACTCCGTTATACCGATACCATCAACATCCAATCTCTTAAATGCATGAAATCGTAAAAGGGCATGGTCAATGGATGGATCACGCTAAATTCTTCGATCCCACTTCGGGTCCTTCCCTTACCTTTCGACAGATATGACGATGACGATGATATACCACAACTTTCAAACCCCCATCATGACATTTCGAGTTCTAGTGTTCCTCCTCTCACTTGTGACTTCTCATTTATCGAGGATCACTATAATCTTCTCAACGAGCGCATTGATTCACTTGCATCTTCCATTGACGGCCTGGGCAGCATGCTTCACCAATTTCAAGTTCAAAAAGCTGCAATTCAAACTCAAAAAGCGAGAATGCAAGCTTAGTAAAATGCTTTTTATGCTCACTTCTACACTCACTTCCCTCCACCACCTCCTCCGAAGACGTAGCTATGGTTTACATTTCATGCCTATGTATTTTGGGTACAGTTTGTGCTTAGTTTAATATCTTTTATTATGGATGCGATTTACTCTATATTTAACTTTCGTTGCTTGGCATCTTGTGCTGCTTTAAGGGGGAATTTACTTGCTATTATTGGTGCATATGGTTGTCTTTTTGCTCTTACATAACTTGTTTTAAATCCCCTTCTGCTGCCTTTTGGGTATGCCAAAGGGGGAAACATATGAGTTGATATGCATATAATTTCTCGATACAAATGTGAGAAATTGATGAATAAAATTAATAAATATGCTTGAGGTTATTGACTTGTAAAAGATAAGGGGAATTTATGTATAACATGTGATATCTAAATTTTTTATTTTTTATCAATTGTTGATTATTACTTTATGTAAATCATCTTGTTTGTCATAATTAAAAGGGGGGAAATTGTTGACATATGATTGACTTTATGTTTTGATCATAACAAACAAATTAAATTTTATTTCTAACAATTGAATTTAAGTTTTCGTAACTATTATTGTAAAGTTGATCGATTGGGGACAAAAAAGGTCACTACCAAAAGATTCGCATCGGACAATCAACAAAATCGAGATGGAAGCCAATCATTCCTGACAAATCACTTGAGACAAAGAACTTCAAATAGTCAAACATCGAAGATATTAGATTAAGATTTTTTCATTAATGTGTAAAGGCACAACGCTTCAATCTTTGGCAATGAATTATTGAAAGCTCAACGAATAAATTTTTTTGGCGAGAAAATTATTTCATAAAAATATTTGCATAAAAATTATTATTCAAAAGGTAGTATTTTAATTTGGTATTCAAACTCATTATAATATCATTTATCTTGAAAAATAAAGTGAAAAGGGTCCTTCAAAAGCCTACATTTTTCAAAATAATCAAAAAATAAAAATTCGAGAAATTTTGTCGATGAGGCCATCCGTTTGAGCCGTGCGAACGTCCGATTCGTCCAACGGTCACTTTTTTTAAGTATTCTGAATTCGACGCACAACGACTAACTTGGTTGTTGGGATCAGAATGCGGACGTCTGTATTGCTTGTCTAGTTATTTTTAACATTTTGAACTCTATAAATATCATTTCACTTTACATTCATTGTAACACTTTCAAGAGTATTTAAGTGAAATATTTTTGAGCTAAATTTTATTGATCTTACATCTTATTTATCTTTATCAAATCATTTACTTTGAAAAACTTTTAATTGAATCAACATTTAAAAATCATATTTCTCATCAAAGATTTTCTTACCTAACACTTGAATTTAATTAATTGCTATTCATTAAAGTGTTAGTATATTTCTCTTTTTGTACTTAATTTGATTGTATCATTTATTAAGAGATAAGTTTCAAATTGTAAAATCATTATTCTTTGAATTTGTAGGTCATATTGAGGTCTCGAAAAATTCAATATTGTATAGGGATCGGTACTCCTTATTTATAAGTGATCGAGAGTTGTAAAGATTTAAATTGCACCATAAATCAATCAAGTTTTGTTAAAAGGCATTACTCGTGACGGAGAGTTTGGTAATGAAGGTCGTGGATCATTGATTAAGATCGAACCTCCATAATTACATCGTTTGCACACTCCCTTCCCTTTTACTTATCGCTTTCGTATTTGTGCATTTTTGTTTGACTAATTTATTCATTCTCAATTTGCTTAAATTTGAATCAATTTTTCGGAAAAGTTTTTAAAACCCAATTTATCTCCATCTTGGTTAGTTATTATTCGGCTATCAAAGTTAGCCGTACTTATTCTTCTTTCCACTCGTGCATCTCTAAACAAGTTGAGGTAGGAAAAACAATTTCTCTTCCGTTTAAAGAAAGACACGAAATTTTAACAAATTGAGTTCATAAAGAAACTTTTCTTTCATTCAAAGAAAATATTAGTATTATCTTAATTTTGAATTATATAATAAAGCTGTAAATATTATTTTGACTTTACTATTAGATAGACATATATTTGTTTAAATGTAACTTATTATTTCTTGTCAACATTGCAGAAAAATACTGTATTATTACTTTTGAAAGAGTATATATTCAAAATTAATATTTAGAAGAATATTTAGTTATTTTTAATTATCATTCTTCCTAGAAAATATTTATTTCGTTGCTCTTGAAGTAGTACAAATTCAAACATCATAATATCTCGAAAGAATATTATTTTATTAATTTTGAAGAAGACAATTTCAACACTAATCAATATTATAGAAGAATAATTTCATCCAAAAAAATAAAATTATTATATTATAAAAATTATTGTTTTATTGCTGCTGAAATGCATACAATTAATATTTTTTAAAAATATATATTGTTATTGCTCCTCAAGTGCATAATTATATAAATGTTAATTCTTGAATAATATTTTGTTGTGCTCACAAAGTAGCACAAATATCGAAAAATATAATATGATTTAAAGTCATATTAATTTAACTATGTTTATGCTTCGGAAGAAGTATTACTAAACATGGTATGTAACTAAATATGTTATTGATATTTTAAAAAATATAGTGGTTTTCCTAAAGAAATTTGATTTATATATACAAATATTCTTGAAGAATGTCTTGCGATTTAATCTCGCAAAATGATTATGCAACAGCTTTGTTTTCTAGCTGATCAGTAAACAATTTTTTCTCATAAAATGGAAAAAAAAAATTATGAGTTTTTTCCTCATCCTTGATATCAAATTTATTCTTCGGCAAAACTGGTACATGACATTTCATTGTGATGAATATTTGGAGCCGATACATTAAGACTTTTAAAAATTGTTAATGACTCTAATGGTTTACATATTTGGCCACTAGAATTTTAAAACCCGAAACTAAGTAGCGTCTTTTCTTTTTTTGAATAATTATTTGTTGCAAACCTAGCTCATGGGCCATCTCAAGTACTTTCTTATCAAGAATTTTTTTTTTGTTTAGAAATTGACGTGTGATTGGTATATCATTAAAATTGAGCAAATAGTAAAGACGGTCCGATTGAAGAGGAATATACTATTAGTGAGTATATAAAGATAAAAAATTATAAAACTTCAGAAAAGATTCAGGTACTTGAAATAAGAAAAAATGGGGTTAATTTCACAAACGGTCACTGAATTTAAGTGAAAATTAACAAACGGTCACTAAAGTTCAAAACTTGCATAAATGGTCACTGAAGTTTCACACGGTTTCAAAAAGGATCACTGAACTTAGTTTTAGGACTATTATATTTTAATTCAAACCTAAAGCGCCAAAACATGTGGACAAAGAAGTTGGAGGACTTCAAGTGCAAAATTCAACTTAAAA
>CAIGRK010326045.1:11193-22635 GCA_903798315.1 Fraxinus greggii | reverse complement strand
AAGAATTACCTGCAAGTAGTATGCATGCTCCCAGACATCAATACCAAGCAGAGGAACCAGATTTGGTCCTTTAGTAACCAGTGGATCCTGCAAGAGGTGTTCAGAACTTTATGAAAAGACAGTAGCATGAATCTATTACAAACAGTTCAAGAAATCTTCATTTCGACAGCGCGATTGACTGGATAGATGTATGAGATTTGGGCACAAATATAATCATTGAATTTTGTCATTCATCTTGGTTTTCAAATTCTCTCCTTATCTACAATCCAAAGAAAATATTTTAGCAGTCACGCTCAGGCAAAATTTGCTGATAAACAGAATACCAAACTTCAAGAATCTCCCCATTTGTGCACAACTATCATTCTGAGAACAAAGGCTTGGAGGCGTAATATATATATTATAAAAAATTGACAATATGCATAAGTTTGTATAAGATTATGATAGTACATAATAAGCCTTTGAATATGAATTGGCTATTTAAATTTTGTTAAAAACTATTTATTCCAATATTAATATATCAGCCAATTCATACTTCTTGCGGCCCCATCAATTTATCGATTCAACCGTTTTCCTTCTCTTCTCTCAACATGAATTTTTAAGTGGGAAGAGAGAGAAGATTTTCATGACAAAGCTAATAAAGGTTTAAAAGTTAAGTTCACAGCAGAAATTTCTGCAGAAGAAGGAATGCCAACTCATGTCGTTTCCATAATTCTCACAGTCAGCATGTGTTTTGGGATATTCCAGACCTTCTCTCATCCACATTACAATATCAAGTTTTTAGGGCCTTATCGACTTTTACCCCCTTCCTTCCTTCTTAGAGTGAAGAAAGACCGCAGACTCCACAAGGTAATAGGACAATTTTACCAGCCAAAGTTTATTATGCTGCCTCAAAATAGCCAATGAAAGTATTGCATGAATCACACAGAACAGCACATCATACATCAATATGATAATCCTGACCCTAAATGCCACTCCCATATAGATCCTTACTGCATGGGAGTTCAATCAAACACAAGCAATTGTTAGAATTTCATTTGAATAAATCGTACAAATACTTGCTTGAAAGAAATTATTTTCTTGTATTTTCCAGCATCTAGTGCATACAAAAAGTGCATTATATTGGGGGAAGTTTCAATCCAACATGTACTCACTTAGCTATCCAGTCCTTTCAATTTTTTTAAACAAATTTTCAACAAGTGAAAATTAATTTTCTTTTCTACTAATCTCTTCAACTTACTCAGAAAATGCTTTTCTGGGTAAGGTTCACATCAATGGAGCCAAAAGAACTGACAAACTAAAAATCCTAATCTTCATACAGCTTCATATGAAAAATGTGATACCCTTCTCTACAAAACGCATAATCCATATTATGAAGGCAAGAAAACTGAAGAAATTGAACAGAATAAATGTTGATCACTTAAATTTTTATATAAAATCCCAATAATCACTAGACAACAAAATTTCTACATCAGTCACCTGATTTGCAGTAGTTTCAACCACCAGACGCTTCAACTCTTTGTCCAGACCAAGCCACTAAGAATTCCAATAAATGTGAATTTAAACAAATTAAAATTAAGGGATGACAATAGGCATCATCAGGAAAGGTCAAGTGCCAGGCAGTAACAACAATACTACATATCTTAGGAAGCAACAGAGCTTACAATCCATCCAGAGCCCTGCAAAGCAGCACCTTCTGCATTCATTTTCTGTATTAAAACTTCTAAAGAACCAAAGTGATTGTCAATAGCCCAACCTAAAGAACTCTTGGGCGGCTCACCACCACCTTCCTGAAATGAGATAATTTTAGAGTTAATGCAATTTTGTCCCAATTCCCTATTGAAATTACTTAAGAGATAAATATATCAGAAATTGAACACTTACACGAACAGGAGAAAGATTTTTCCAGAAAATTGAGTGATTGACATGACCTGCTCAAGAAAATAGTGAATTTTACTTCAAAATTTCCAAATTAGAAACAAAAATAAAACAATTATACTACAGTAGCACTTGTGTGTGTAGTAGTTCAGAATGGTAGCCATGACAAGATTCACAATTATTGAACATAAAAGTCGACCATAAAGAGGCTACAAACTAACACAACAGAGTACTATGAACAAATTTAATCAGCATCTTCAACTATTTTAGCTGCAGTCCTCACTTCTCTTGCTTACAGGATCTTGAGCTTTCTTACGAACTTTGGCATTTTCATAATTATCTTCATTAGAAATCCAGGAAAATTCTTGATTCATTCCCAACGCTTAATTATAATAGTGAAAAAAAAATCCAAAAAATTCATTGAAAAGAAGTACTCATTAAGTTTTGTCCTGATGCTAATGCAAGGTCACCTAACAGATTATGTGTAAGCACACCATGGCTAATCTAAAACTTTGTTTTAAAAAACATGTGAGGCTGATGCCTTGAGGCACGTCCCGTGTGAGACTTTCATTAAACGGCTCAAAGCTTTCATCTTGAAAGCAATTTTTCAAGGCTTCCGCCTCGACTTAGCCTCAATGTGACAGAGGTATGCACTCATTTGTCTTGTATTTTTGGGTTTTTGTTCACTAGCCTCAGTTTTTTAGGCTTGATTTTTATAACGTAGAAAATTTTAACAGTTTTTGGGTATTGTAAACGCAACCAAACTCTGCAAACTAGGAAAACAGGGGATTGGAGAAGAGATAATAGGGCAACAAGCAAGCATGCCCTAACCTCCTGTAACTATAACTGAAGAGAGAAGAGAAGGCAAGAAGCAAGCGTGCCAGCCTCCTACAATTGTCCCAAATGAAGTTCTAACTTATCAACAGACAAAACAACAAGTGAAAAGGGAAGGGGATGGAGAAAGGGAAGGGAGAAGTGGATCATGAGAAAAATAAATGGAAAGAAACTAATAGAGAAGAGGAGGATGATAGTGGAACAAAATTTGCTGATGATCTTTTTAATGGTCATTTGCAGCCCATCAAACCATGTTGATTTTTGTATACTTCATACTCTTATAATGTGTTCTACTAGATCACACGAGTTTCTTTAGATTTATGCAAAATGTGCTCCAACCACCTAATTCGTCATTTCTCTAATTTAACCTCAAATGATGTCACCTCCACTTTTTATTTCTTATTTATTTCATTCTAGCATAGCCATACATCCACGCTAACTAACAACCCAACACACTACATCATAAAGTATAACTAGTCTAATAATTGTTCGGTAGAACTCCTTTAACTTCAGGAACATTTTTATATTACATACAATCCATGTATGATTTCTCCATTTCATCCAATGAAGAGACATGATGTTATCAAAATATTCAAAAATCAAATGACCAAAATAGATAAAATGACAAAAAATTACCAAAATGCGTAATAATTTACAATCCCAAAAGAAAATAAAACCATGCCAGAGCAAGGTAGAACCTTAAACACACTAAGAAAACACAAGCACCAATTTTTTACTAGGTATATGCTTGAACTTTTCCTAGCTTATTAAAAACCCTCTAATATTATAAATTTTAGAAAAAAAAATAAAAAAAATAAAAAAGTAGAAAATGACATCCATTCCACATTGTTTGCGTTACGAGTGTTTTTGCTGTTTTCAACTAACTTTCTTTTCAATTTTAAATGTAACATTTCCTATTGTTGTGTTCTATATTCATTTTAAAAATTAGCCATAGCAACCATTTTCATAGCTAGGATTCTGCTTGTTGGGTGATTGGCGACATGCATATCACAGTACTGTCCCAGACTGTGAATTGTATGTATTCTTCCACAGCGGTTGAAGTGATAAGTTTGTACCGAATTGATGAGTCTAAATTTTAGGATTCAAAACAACAATAGAAATTTACTTTGACAAGATACTTTATATTCCTCAATTAACGAAACTAAATAATGGTAAAATTTGAAGAAACCAAAGAAATAGTCCATGAACAAGCAAAAACAAAGCAAGTCACAAGCAACTATGAAACACAACTACTATAGGAAAACATGCACTTATTTACAAGAAGAAAATAAGCTTTTTTCTTAGGCCCTGTTTGATTTGTAGCATTTTCCATGGAAGTAGGAAACCATTTTCCATGAATGTTTGATAGCAAAAAAATTCCATGGAACTCCTTTTCCAGCCTGGAATTCACGCGCCCAATTTTCCTCTTTTTTGATGAAATTGTTTTCCCATGGTTTGGGTGGTTTTATGTTTTCCACCTTCTCTCTCTCTCTCTCTCTCTCTCTCTCTCTTTTCTGCAATTGGAAAAAATTCTAGACACAATGGTAAAAAAAAATATCACTTTAATGGACAATTTCCATGAAAAAAAGTCAAACAAATATCAAACTTTTAACATTTTTCAAGTGGAAAATTATACCAATCAAACACAATTACTTACAATTCCTACTAAAACATTTTTCAGGCAATTCAATTCCCAGTAAAACATTTTCTTTCCACCCAATTTCCACATTTACAATCAAACGGACCCTTAATATAAAACTTGGGTATGCTACATGAGATATTCTTCACTACCCCATGCAGTCCAACAACAAATCTATTAAGATTTCCAATTTAATTAAGTCATGCAGCAATATTTAGTGAGGTTTCTCTTCTACTCGTGTGAAGACATACACTTTATTTGGGAATAGATACCATATCGATATACTAATCAAATGATTCACAGAATATTAGAAGCTGCCCAAATTATCTCTAGGATGGATAAATATTTGCACTTAATTAAGATCATAATGTCGTCCTTTTTTGATTTATTGCCAATTTTAATAAAATAAGATAGGATCTCGGATTTGCAATTAAGGAATAGAAGCCTATCAATTTCTCTATGATATTTCTAGGGTGGTAAAATGTGAACTTGACTAAATTCCACTGGAAACCCAAATGGTTTCTAGAAAATCCTAAAGCAGACACCATGTGAGTTACCAACTCTACTTTTACTTTCACAAAGACTACTGATGGACGAAATGTTTGGTAGCAAACAACTGAAGACTCATCCGAAAATGAAATTACAAATGAAGGTATATTTGGATCACATTTCACGTTTCAAGGGAAGTGCAAAGTATTACTTGTTTTCAGGTCATCCATTTCACTTGGTAAATCCAAACACTAATTCTAATCTCTGTACTGTCAAAAAGAAATGAAATTTATTTATCAAAATTTTAAAACAAACACGCTCCTTTCCATTCAAATTTGAATTGGGTATTCAAAGTACAATTATGAACCAGTTCCAAAATGCCAGACACGATTATAAATTAGATAATTCAGATTCAAATTCGATATACAAGAATTTCATTCTGAAAAACGATTATAACCTAAAAACAGTTTAAACAAAGGATAATAAGGGGTAAGTAGAACCTCCGCCATTGAACTTGATTGCACTCTGCAACTTGACTACGGCGGGAGCGTCGCCCTTGGCCACAGCGTCATCGAGCTGCTCAAGAGCCTTATTGTAATTAGTAATGTAAGTCTGATGATGCTTCTGGTGGTGCAGCTGCATTATGTCGCCGCTAATGGCCGGCTCTAGGGCCCCGTAGTCATACGGTAGATCGGGCAGAGAGAAAGTCTGCAGGCCGCGAAACCCTAGCGTCCCCAACGGTGAATTTGCTAGGATTTTTCTGGTTAGTAGGGTTCTGAGAGCCATTGCTGATTGTATCTGAAGAAAGATAGACAGAGACGGAGAGCGAGGCGAAAATTACTTTAAAAAAATTATAAAAAGAAATATAAATATAAACGACGACGTCGTTTGCATTTCCCACAAAATACATATTTTAATTGTCCCGTCAATGTCTAAGCAGACTTCAAAAACTTTTCAATTAAAAACCCCATCACTTTGATGATTTCTGTTATCAGTTTTTTAACATTGTCTTTCATTTTAGATTTTGAGAATTGAATTTCAGGTTTGCAACTTCTGATTTTGTTGAATTTTTTGTTTTTAACTGATTAATTTTGTGTTTTGACTTTTTTACTCCGATGAATATAGTTATGGAGAATTCGAATTCAGAAGATTTGTGTAGTGTAGAGCCGAATGGAGAGGGGAGAATCAACCATCCTCCATCGACGAGCTCTTCATACAAATTGTTCGGCCGTCAGGCAACTGTTCATCAAATGATGGGTGGCGGCAAAGGTAATTGAAACTATTTACGAAAAAATCCCAAGACTTTCTGGACTTTGAATTTTAAGCATATTTTTTATTTATGAAATATTCTACGCATAAATTTATGTAATTAGGCGGTCACATGCATTTAATGGGTGGAAATCAATTTATGTATGATTTGTGAGGAAGATATCTTGGTGTGGTTTATGAATGATTTTAGTACATGTAATTCAGTTGGACGGCGTGTTAAAATATATGAATTGGTTTACATTACAAGAGAAACTTACAGAACTTTTTGGATATTTTTGAGCAGTGGAAGCCCCAAATTTCCATTATCATTTCTCTGATTCTATTAAGTTAACTGCTTGTTTGCTAAAAATATACTAATTGAACTTAGAGCTTGTTTGTCTCCCATTATTGGGAGAAGAATGGAGTTTTGAATAGTATTTTTGGGAGAATGTATGGTTGAAATTTAAAGTAACTTTATTGGTTTGTGTGTAGAATATTTTATTGGGCGAATGTGTGGTGGAGAATCTTACTGTAGCAAACAGAGTTTTAGATTAATGGTAGACAAACAGGGGCTTAGTGTGCTCTACTTGATTGAATTTTGATTCAATGAAAAGAAAACTCAACAGAAAACTTTTTAAAGGAATCACATGTTACTATTAGGCGAATTCTCCCTTTGGAATAAACATGCAACTGCTTTCTGCTTGTAAACCTTCAGGATTTTTTATTCAAGGTTTGTTCAACAACTCTGTTACCCGCAAATGAAATATAGTCGATAAGGTTTGGCAATAATTATCCCACCGGCAGAGATGTAAGAATTGATACATAAAGATAATTTCTTATTTTATTGATAATCAAATTAGAGAGAGAGAGAGAGAGTACTGTAGCCATTCTTCTTGCATGAGTGCCTCCCAAAAGTGTATACCATAATAAGAGGTATCAATGGCGTACTCAATCAAAAGGGTGATTTAAAATAAATTATTGAAGCGTTGGCATTTAGTTGAGGTTCAAGTATGGGGGGTTGTTCTATAAACAGCCAGGGTAAATGACAAATCCTTGCTTTAACACTCGTGGGCGACCTGGTGGGAAACACATTATAAGAACAAGGACAGTGCAAATAACATCCATCTTTTTGAAGGTTCGATTTGCAACGACATAACCGGTCCACAGAGAAGGGCAAATTGGTAGATTTAAGAAACCTTATTGATACAATGTGGTTTCTCCTTTCTATTTCTGGAAAATGGATAACTGTAAACTGTTATTTTGACCTCAATGTTCAAGATGCAATGAGTAGTTATAAAATTATGCACATTAGTTTTAATGGTTAAAGCGAAGTTTTGTGCTTTTTGGGTTTCAGTTTTTCTTTTATAGAATTTTTTTTGAATATATTACAGTGATTTGCATGGTGTGCTTTTGATGCTAATAGCAACATCATTTCCAAGAAGGCGGCAATCACACTCTGAAAGTCTTGGCTTTTCCTGCTTGCCTATAGTGATTGATGTTCTAGTTGTTTGATAGCAAGCTCTCTAACAATAAATCTAATTCATTAAATTTTCTTTCAGTGGCCTGAAAAATTTTGTCTAAGCAAAGAAACTATGTGAAATTATGCCATTTGATAAACCTCGAATCTTGGATTTTCCTCTTGCAAGATATTTTTTTTCTGTAGCTAGAAGCATTATAGATTCTCGGAGATCTTTAAATTGAAGATGATTTAAAATGTATTCTACATTGACGACTTGAAGAAAAATGCAATACTGTGAAGCAGAAAAATGATGATAATGGGAAATAGGCATGACCTGGAAAAAGCAGTCACGTGATTTTTTATTTTTATTTCCATAATTTTCTGCCCATCTTTTAATTTTCTTCATCCTATATGAATTCGTCTGGACTGCGGTGTCTAAGGAGCAAGTTTTTTTTTTCTACAATTTGCTTCTTGATGTACTCATTTTCTCACTTTGTTATTTAGCTGCTGATGTTATACTGTGGAGACGACGGCATGTTTCTTGTGGAATCATTGTCGTTGCAACTGTTGCCTGGCTATTAGTCGAGAGATCAGGGCTATCGTTCTTATCACTTTGTTCTGACGTCTTGCTGGTTTTAATTGTCTTGCTGTTTCTCCGTGCCAATTATACTGTTTTCAGAAAAAGGTAACAGATAATCTACATCCAATATGTTATTGACTTTAAGTTTTCGTTGTTTACTTAGAAATCATTTCAGATATCTCCTCTTCTCTCAGACAGCAGCAAACACTACCTGAACTAGTCCTCTCAGAAGAAATGGTCAACAATGCTGCTGCATCATTTCGTGTCAAAGTTAATTATATGCTGCTTATGGCTCATGACATTACTCTCGGCAAAGACTTCAGACTTTTCTTTGTGGTTAGTGATAGCTAACCTTTATAAAGGTCGAGAGAAATATATGTTTTTTCTTTGGATGAAATGAATGCTATAATCTCGTTCCTTCTCCTCTCACTTTCTTTAATTGCTAGAAGAATATAGATCTATTACTATATTAAGCCCTTGTTTTTTATGTTTCCCCATAACTTTTCCCTAATTTTTGGCCACACATTCACACATACACACACCAAAAAAAACATTTTTCAAAGAATCACTTCTCAGAAAATCTTTATCAAAAAAACTCTAAGTAAAGTAGTCATATAAATAAATAAACAGAAGTCAGGACTTCAAATTCAGTTTAAATGCTGAGAGTTTGATGTCGAAAATGTGCTTGGGAGGGGACGGGAAAGGTATGCTTATAGATGACAACTTTTAGGACAATCATTAGGTTTATGATCATTTAGTCTTGCTCTGTAGGCTGCAGAAAATGTGAAAACTTATTGAATTCCATATAATATGGGTTATAAACTGTCAGTCCAATTTACTTCAGTGCCTGAATTCACTATCAACTTAGTATGTGGTAGGTGATTCACACTGACGAACAAATACATGCAGTCACTACCATCATGTTGACCATGTTGGACTGAGAAGTGTGTCTGTGTAGTCCATTTATCACCTACCTCAACCCTGGTTTGTTTTTGGGATATAATTCTTTACGATAACTTGGCTACGACTACAGCTTGTACCATCTACTACTATTATAGTTTAGTTTTAGTTTCGTGTTTCATGAACTGTATGGGGCACTTCAGTAGGCTTAACCTCTTCTCATAAACTTTATGGTCATTTTGAAATGAGTCTCGGCAGAATGTTTTATTCTATGTTGTCCTCAAATTAGTTACAACCTTTCTTGCAGACTATCAAAGTTGATGATGTTATCATCGGCAGTTTCATAACTGAGCTTTCATCAATATAACTCTTTGTTTGAGTCAGTTCTCTTTTACAATGTATTGATCTACTTGCTTTGTCAACTTTACTCGTCAACCCTAAACTACTGAATGCGTGTTGAACTGGACACTAATTACTTTGCACTACTTAATATGTCTTCCAAATACTTGCAAAAAGCTCCAGAATTCCTTCTCTTGGTGATGGGTCAAGGCGCCAAAACACATGAGAGTCTTACTATTTACTTAGAGGTGAGGACAATCACCACTAGGCTAAGTACACCACTAGGCTAAGTTCATCTAAATCAGAGTTGCATCTGTGTTTTCATGATGTTATTACATTTCCTATTATAGAAATCAAATTTTCTGCTTTGATGATTTTATTTGAATGGTAGTTCTTCCTTCGAATCAAAGAAGAATTGACACATGATATGGAACTGAAGGGTGAACCAGATGTTAGTACCTATTTTTATCTTCTTCTTCTTCTTCTTTTCCTTATAGAGAAAAAGAGATGATAATAACAAAATTCTTCTGTGCACTTGACTCATAATGTCAAATGACAGAAGTATCTAAACTCACGTTTTGTGGGGAGTGGATCAGCATATTGAGGTGTTCATTTAGCCGCTTTCATTTTTTGTGTGACTGATTTAACAAAACAATAAAATACATGTGTAGCTTTCTTCCAATTGCAATTTTACTGAATGGCTCCAGATAAGGGGACAGAATATTATATCTCTGAAACTTGCAGGTGGTGATTGCTTTGTGGCTTTTGTCCGTCATTGGTAGCCTGATATCTTTCATCACTTTCTTATACATAGGTATATCAATTCATCCTTGGTTCTTTTTGACTTCTCAAGTACCATGCCTTTTACTAATGACTTTCATGCGTTGTGCTGTTCTTTTATCTGTGGGGGTCATTTACCTATATTAACAAATTGCTTGTGCCATGCCTAATGGTATGAAATATTGAGCTCATGTAGTCAAATCCAATTCCCAGCGTACCTTTTGAAATACTTGGTGTTCCTTTTTAGGTCTTAGTTTTCTTGTTTTAACAGAGGTCTCATTTCCTTCCAGTTTCTCATCTTCTTTGGTTTGGTTGGGAGATGCTGGCTTTGAAGTGGCATACTGAAAGGAAGGAAAGACCAAAAGAGTCTTAAGTTAGGATATGAAATATGATGATGTTGAAAATTTATGGGATCGAGATCATGTCTTGCCACTATTATAGATCAGATCCAATAACAGACCCTAGGCAGCCGGGACCCTAGTGTTTAGCAAAGTGGGTATTGAATTTTATTTTTTTATTTGGTGGTGGTGGGGGGGGATCAAATGGTGTCTAGTACTTATAGTTCACATGACATTACATTACTTGCGGGGCAAAGAGTCCTTTACGACCTTACCTGCTTTTATGCTTAGCCCTTGTTTGGTTCAACTAAAAAATTGGATTAAAATTTAAGTCAAAGTGAATAATAAATTTTAACCACACATTTTATGGGACCCATAACTTTTCACCACACATCCCATTAATTTTTATCAAAATTTACTCAAAATCTGATTTTTATCTAAACCAAACAGGGGCTTAATCTTCGCTGCAACTTACACTTGCGCTCTGGTGAGTCCACTTCCAGTGTGGGTGCGAGGGTGTGGGTGTGACATATCTTAACTCTACACACTTTGAGCATTTTTTGGTAATGCTATGTCTCAGACTGGCAAATTGACTTGGTAACGTTGACTGCATTTGGCTTGCTACTGATATACATAAACTCCCTTGTTTGCACTTGTTGAGAACTACTTTACAATTAAATCCCTACTGTTATGATCTCTTACAATTTTACCAACTGGTTTCAGGAATCGTCATTTCCATCACAATTCCAGCTTTGTACAATAAATTTGAAGATCGTGTGGATCGATATGCTGGTATGATCCACCAGAAGTTTTCAAAGCATTATAAAATTGTGGATGAAAGTGTAATTAGTAGATTATCTAGGAATCTGTCCAAGGAAAAAGATCCTTAATTCCAATTTTGTGCTCTTTGATAAAACAAATCCTCTTTTATTTTAATCGTTTTCTTTTTTTTTTTTTTTTT
>CAIGRK010326045.1:0-11099 GCA_903798315.1 Fraxinus greggii | reverse complement strand
TTTTTTTTTTTTTTTTTCCTTTTCAATTGCACCTTTTAATCTTGGCCTCCTCAGATTTCTTGCTGGACGTAGAACCAGAGGCTCAGTCTTGTAGAAAACAAAAACTTATTTCTCTCTTCCCTTTTTTCTTTTTGTTCACTGGTCTTGAAATCTTTTTGTGGTGTAATCTGTGATTGTTGCCTGTTTTTCTAATGCAAAAGCATCTTGGTACAGCTACCATAATATAAACAATGGTGTCCTAATAAGCTGAAATTGAATAATGCCAACTAGGATCAGCCCGTTGCATGGCTTTGCTTTTGCGAGCTTGATTGATAAGTGTGCTCTCAAGGGCTTAAGGTGTCGAATTGTGTAGAGCACAAGAAGAATATATACATCTTTACTTTCGGAAGCTTGATCGATAGGTGGACTCTAGATATGGGATTAGGGTTTGCTTTCTGCCCTTCCCTAATAATCTAGACCATCTGTGAATATGTTGGTTTGGGTCCCTAGAGATTTCTCTTGGCAATTTTGAGTAG
The DNA here is from genome assembly GCA_903798315.1 of Fraxinus greggii. Lineage (NCBI taxonomy): Eukaryota > Viridiplantae > Streptophyta > Magnoliopsida > Lamiales > Oleaceae > Fraxinus > Fraxinus greggii. The sequence continues at coordinate 10,584 of CAIGRK010326045.1, read as the reverse complement.
ACATGGTTAAGATTAGAAGTACAAAATAGTCGTGCTACCCAAGTTTGAATCAATTCTGCCATGTTTGGGCATTACATGGCTGTCTTGGATTGACTTGGCTTTTTAGACTTTGTTTGGATTAGTAAACCCGTGATCTACGCTATCGAAGGTGATTAAGAATTAATATGGGAAAACAAGGTTTGGATAGGTTCGGCAGGTCGGACTTATAGAAGGACATGTCGGACAACCTAAACTGCGAGCGCTTCATGTTATATATCACTCGTTTAACACCCCTAATTAGAATAAATTTGTGAATTAATTATATCTTAATCATCCAACATTCATAATATGCAAATATTAGAAGGCAAATACATCAAACATGAGTTGCTTCGAACCCAGATTTTGCACTGAATAAGGTTTTTACTTACAAACTTATATGATATTTAGGTGGCTTCATCCAATCTTAGCCACCGTTTGAATTATATATTTGAAAAAGAAAAACCCAAAAACCAAAAACAATAACTATGATAAATAGGCTTATGCGGGTGCTATCTAGCCACCACAGCATTAGAGACATCTGTAACCTCCATTATACATACACACCCTTTTTAACTAATCCCAAACTTAATCTTAAAAGTCGAATCATGTTTTACTGTTTCTATGAATTTCCAATTAAAGGAACTAAAATTGTCCGCCTTGGAATGTTTGTTCGAATTGCCAACCAGCTGGGACAACGTTGTTATTGGTAACAGTCCTTCCATCACTTGTGGTGACTTGAAATGAGAGGCTTTGGCCGTTTAGATAGGAATTGCTCTGCCAGTTTTGGCCCCAATTTCTTGACATTTGTTGCCATCCTGTTTTTGAGCCCTTGATCGACACTGAATGTACGTCACCCACGCCGCCAACATTGGTTATCAACACAAGGTTGAAGTAGGAATGACCATTTATTGTGAATCTTATTCCTCCCTTCTTTACGCAGGGCACCCTATAAACAGCGATAAACAATGTTTCAGCAAGAAATATTCAAAACTTGACCAATTAAGGCAATAGTTGATGGCAAGTTCAATTGTTTATTTTATTCTCTTTCTTCTCCATAAAGATACGAACGTCAAAATGAGTTGACTCATTCATAGTACGGGGTTTAGTCAAAATAAACTAGCCCCCTACTCCAAAGATGCACTGAAACTTGATTTTAAGTGAATTTGTTCTGTTCTGCAGAAATGTCAAGCGAACACTAGAATAGTGCAAAATAACAATTTATTAAAATCTAACCTTCGGAAAGAGACCGGAACAATTCCAGCACGGTATTGAGCAATTTGCAAGAAAGCCGGCTCGGCCAAATCAAAGTGCTGGCGGGGTGGATTGCACCACCCGCCATTGTCGTTAGGCAGAGATGGGTTGCGAGGGCAAAAATTTGTTGCTGTGACGGTTATGGTCCCCGAGAGGCACCATTTGGGGTCACCACTGCAAGTTAAATCGTAGCACGCACCACAAGTTAACCCATTGTTGAATAGAGCTGTACTTAGTGCTGCAGTGTTTGTGCCATAACCTTGGCTGTACAGGTTTCCATATCCACAAGCACCACCTGTATCATCGTTTGTTAGAATGATTCTTCTACAATCAAAAACACTCGTCCGACTTAGAATTTTATGCCTGATTTATATTGATTTAAGTACAAAAATACTAATAGGACTTGGACTACTCATTTTAATAAAATTGATATTTTAAGATGGAACGTAAATGTTAATAATGCTCAATAGTCACATTAGTGCACGTTTAGTACACAGTATTGAATAGAACTGTACTATTGTATAGTAGAAATACCAAACATTCTCGAGCACAAAGGACAAAAAACATACCCATTGTGCCAGATGCATCGCCTCCACCGTAGAAGGTAGCATGAGCGCTCTGCCATCCTCCATAGTCACCATACACTCCTTGAAGGCAAAAGTTGAAGAAGAAAAATACAAGAGAAAACATGGATACTGCAGGGATAGCCATTGAGAAACACAAAAAAATGTAGCTAAGAGAGAGAGTGGGATTGAAGAGGTGAGTGCAAAAATTGGTGTATTGAGTGAGTATATATATAGAAAAATGGAAGATAAAAGTTGTGGGATAGTAGCAGAAAGTGACAAGTTAGCAGAATTCGGGGCTGAGGGCCACAAGAAACTGAAAAATCAAAAGTTGTCTTAAGTCATAACACAAAGATGAAGAGAGAATGCACATGCATTTGTTCCAACTTGAACTACCAACTGATAATCTAATATTGACCCTACAACCACATGGATTTTTCAACTGTTTTCTTATTTTCTTGTTTCTCTATTCCCATTTTTATCGAATTTGATTGGATGTCAAAATCAAGGTTAATATTTTTCTTGATTTGCATGAAATTGCGCCTTGGCATATGTAGCTAATGTGGAATATTGGCAGCATTTGACAATGGAGATATGGGATTTTGGATGTCCATCTAAAGTCAAGTCAAGTTGCAACTACTTAAACGACCAAAGGGTCGGTACGAAGATAAACCTCGTAGAAAAAGCGAACAAGAATTTGTGGAAATATAGACTCAAGTGACTAGGTCGGTGAAAATACTCCTTTATTGTGAAACTTAATTTCATGTATCGAACTCGTAAATGAAAAATGAATTGACATGCGATGTAATGAGTAATGAAATAGATAGCAACTTAAGCTCACCTTGGCATTTATAAATTTTTCTTAAGGTCAACTCATTTATTATGCCCATGTTTGGGTTAGATAAAAATTATATTTTTAGTAGATTTTAATAAAAATTGATAGAATGTGAGGTTGAAAAGTTGTGGATCACTTGAAACGTGAGGTTAAAATTAAATGTTGACTTTGACTTAAATTTTAATCTATTTTTTAAGCTAAACTAAATAGGAGCTAAATAAGTTAATTTACATGCTAAGATGATCTTTTCGATTTCTAGTAAACAAATCATTCAACTTGTATAAACAAAATTTAAACTACATATACAACTCAATACATCTTGAAATTGACTTTCATTTAAAGTTGTTATTTACTCTACACGACAAAGAAATAGTTGATACGTATTTAAGACTTACGGCCCATTTTTTGGTGTAGCTTAAAATTTTAATAAAAAATTTAATTCAAAATCAACAATTAATTTTAACCATATAGTTTATAAAACCCACAATTTTTATCAACTTTTCAATTGCGCGTTTCGTTAAATTTGTTAAAATTTACTAACAATTAATGTTCTTGTTACGCTAGTCAAACGTTAGTGTCATAAGGTCAATCAAGAACGTCTTGGAGGTGCAAAACCAACGTGCAAAACGAAGATCGTCTAACATTATAGAGCCAATAAACGTACACCATGTGTCCACTTGTTTAGTGCGCTTTTAGACTTTTTTTACCAAATTAGCAAGAAATCGACGTACTAACAGTACCGTTTAGTATTTACACAAGGCATATACATCATCGTCGAAAATTTTAATTTATTAATAATGTCGGTATCAACTCATAATAATAATTTTTTACAATATATTTTATTCGTATTTTATCGTAATCGTCTCACCATATCATCTAGGGCATGCGGATATAGTTTATAATAAACGTGATTATGATTAAATAATCATTGATTAAAAGGCTACGTGGAAGAATAAATTCATAATTATAGTTTAAATATTATAGGTACAAACGAAGTAGGTTTAAAATTTTAATTGAAAATCGTTTTGGGGAGATTTGGTTAAGGGGCCTACCATGTTAGCAGCACATGCAAGGCCCGCAATCGATGGTCCCTTGTATCCGTGCGTCGTTATCATAATTATTCATTTGACGAATTTCCATAAATAAAACGGGAATTGTTGCGTAAAATACTCGTATTGTAAAAAGATCAAAAGAGTATCTATACCCAAAATCGACAAGGAAGATGAGACAACTCTTTCTAAAAAACTCAGCAAAATAGTCCCGAAGTTTTGTCAACTGCTAATGTTGTTATTTTTATGTTCTCACAAGAAATATATAAATTGGTAAACAAAAAAAATAAAAAGTTAAGTGAAGTTTCTTCAATAATCAACTTGCAATGCTCTTGACATGGAGCCCAACACTTCTCCAAAATTCATTTTAAGCACACTTTGAATAAATGTTTTCTCATTATCAACGGACTGAACGTGATTAAAGAAATAAGATAAGAAAAGTGATTCGTTAGATCTCGTAGCTTTTCAGTTCGATCGTATCCCCATTGGCGGATCAAAAAACCGTATGCTAGTGTCCCAAATGATATAAATGGAAAAACCTAACTATTAGAACATGAAATAGTATCCACAAAAGGGCATGTGGATTCAAATCCAAATGTTGTTAGTTAGGGACCAATAGAAATGTTACTCAAAGGGCATTGTCTAAGAGTCCGGCTTGTTATTAAGACTAGAGTTAGCAACATGGAATGGACCCAAACTCTTAAGCAAACAATTGACGCTTTGTAAACAGTGTATGGTTAATAATAGGGGTCATGTGTTTAGCAGCCCCCACAAGATTGGTGCAATTCAGTTCACAAGCTCCTACGTTAGCCATGTGCATTTTGGTAGTGTCTCGTCTTGATGGGGGTGGTAGGCCATATATTGGTCCCTTAGGACGTGACAAAGGGAGTTTTTTTTTTTCCCTTTGGGTCAGAGACTTGTAGCTCAATCATCTACCGAATTGGTTGAGTTCTCAACTCGGATGGTTAGTATAGGTCTAGAGGACGACCAATGCATAACCGTCAATGGCTTTGCAATTCTTTGTGCGATCCATTGGCTCGAAAGAATCTTGTTAGGGGATCCTCGTCAGATGAAATAGGTAGTTCCTTCTACACATAAAATTCGACATATACAATCCCAAAAGTTTATAAGAAACCTTATGTCAAATGCTATACTTCTTGAAACTCAACCCAACAGCATTGCCTGATTTAGGTACCTTGATGCCATTGTAACCGGAAAATCAGCATACGTAACAGCTACAAGCAAAGGACAACTCATCAAACCAATTATCACCACCAAAATTAGAATTCTGGACCATTACTCAATACCAGAGGCAATTAAAGAACAGTCGAGTCACGGATGAACAAATCAACTTATATCTCGAGCTATACTTTCCACTATAAGCTACAGAAACACAGATATCCGACACACCATCTCATCATCATCAATCTTGATGGACAGATGAAAAGTCCGACTGTCATAAAGGACATTCCCAACAGTTTATACAACAATCTAGAATCCCGTATACTCAAATGTAAAAGTATAGAAGTATGATCAAAATCCAGGAATGCTGTTTCAAAAAGGCCATTCTGGGAGAGGTAAACAATATCGATCTTTATTTTATTTGTGAAGTTCTATTGTTACAAGTACGCATTTCATGAGCGCAAATCAAGTGAACTACAAACAATGAAATTACAACATAAAAGTTACGGTTAATCGTCTCATTACAGACTGGCATTATAGATTAGCAGACTATTCGTGATCAATAAATGGGTTCATACAATGCAAACATACCATTAAAGAGAAGCTCCGCACAAGAAATGAACATGTCAACACGGCTAACACAACCAAAAAGTAAAAATAAAAAAGAAGAAGAAGACCACAAACACGTAACAATGAATACCAAGTAATCAAAAATAATGACATCCTAAGACCCCAGTTAAAATGAACAAAGGAGGAGAAATATCGGATATTCTGGTATGACAATGAAGAACTAAAAAATCGGGTTGGCGAAATGCACAAATCAGAAGAACCTAAATCAGAATGTACTACTACTTTCACTGGTTGAAATAGAAGGGCCTTCAGACTTCACAAAATGAGATCCCCCACTACTGATATCAAGACCCTGAAAACGACCAAGAGGATCCTGTTGCAATGCGTCCAAGAGACCCTGTCCCTGAGCAGATGCAAATATGGGGTGCCGTTGAGTTGACATGCCAGTCTGATGGTGATGAAACTGTGGCATTTGTACATTCTGGGAATCATTAGGTGCTGATTGAGGCTGCTGAGAAAAAAAGGCAGGCTGGTTGTACGGAATATGCTGCATTGCCATATTGAATGTCTCTGAAGTGGCTGATATTTCTCCAGTGGCAATTCTTAGTCTTTCAACTTCCTGTTTCAATGCTTCATTTAGAGCTGCATATTGTGAACAATGCCATATAGAAAAAAAATATGGGTTAACATTTTCACCACTGCAAATATACAAATGTAAGCAGAAGAAAAGATGAGGTGAAAATTTATGTGGTGCATGATTCCTTCTGGCTCCGTTATTGCTTCCCTGATCGGGGGAAAGTTTTTTGCAGGCTAATATTATAATAACTTGTAAGACAAATATATGGATAGTAATCTTTTATATATACGTGGAAATTATTTGAGAGTGGGTATAATTTATTCTAGATATATGGAATAACAAAAAGATAAAAAAAGAAAAAGAAGAAGAAAAGGTTTTGCTTACCATCACGTAACTGAGCTTGCTGTTCCATGGCTTGTAACCGAAGCTTAAGTTCTGTGTTCTCATTACTTAGCCCCGTTGTATCTCGCTGGAGAAGAAAAAACAGTTAATTAAATTGCAAAAGCAACATATTATGTATTGGATTAAATAAATCTAATAGGATAATAAGTTTCAAAATATTACTGCACAGTCTGTGCTGAGATGCCTCCCATATAAATACAAGAAATATTTGGAAAGAATTATGGTCTGGGAATTCATCTATCAGCTCCTTTCCTTATTTCAACTGAAGTTCTCTTGTTAACCATATGTGACTAGTGCAATGTTCCAAAAAGTCATATGTTGTTAAAGATCACGAAATTGGAAGGGGGGAAAAAAGCAGATTTCTAGTCAAAACAAGTTATGAACAGGCCATACACCTATAAGCCGAGAACATGTGAAGAGGACGTTAAGATATGGGACACAAGAAGCAATGTAACTTTGGTACTGATCTCAATACTATAGCCTTGAGGATAGTAAACGTCTTGGCAGGCAAAATATGGTGAACATTTTGGAGGAGAATTTAGGAAAACATTGGTAGGAACTGTTAATTCTTTTGCAAACAAGAAGATGAAGAGACCATCACCTTCTTTTTTGCTTTTAAATTTATAATATGAACTCAAAAAAGTGTCCCTATGCGTCCTTGACATGTCTTATAGTGACCTTAATCTGTCTCAACATAAAAAATGAGCGACTCTTCATTGGAACTGTTGTAGTCCAAATGCTGTATCAGATTGCTCTGAATTTAAAAATAATAATAATAGCAAAAAAAATATTTGCTAATTGTCAGACTTGCATCTGGTCTTCTTATGCTGGAGAACTAAGAAAAATGTAGTAGCAACAGAAAAGACATCAGAATTCGGAAGTCGTATGATTTTGTGACATTGGGAAATAAGGTAATTTTCAATCTTTTGTGGAATTAGGATCACCCATGAGGACGTAGAAACAAGTTTTGAGCTCAGACTCCTATTATTCGGTGTTTCTATTAGTTAGCCACTATAAGCTCTTTGGATGAGACAATCGTCGAGCAGATGGTTCACATCATATTATTTTGTTGCGGATTGTGAATACACTTTGAGAATCTAGGATTTGTGGGCCCCTAGTATTCAAATCGGAGGCTACTACAAATCAACATTGAAAACTGTCCCACATAAATTGAACACAAATGTAAACACAATGTTTGGATTAGCGTTAATGATATTTTTCTTTTTTCAGGATCCATACTATGCAAGTTAACTTGAGCACATGTTCAAAGATAAAGCACAAAACAAAAACTAGTGTAAGACAAGTTCTCGCAGAAGTACCTGGTACAATGTTAGTTGTGCAGAAAGAGTTGTTGCTTCAGTTTGAAGGGTCTGAACTTTTCTCTCAAGCTCGGAGATATAACGGGCCTTTCTCTCTTTTGATCGAGCAGCAGATTGTCGATTTGCCAATATCCTGTATATTAACTTCTAGAACATCAGTTAATTGGACAAATACATATTCCAATTCTGATCCAGTGTCCACCAGTACAAAGAAATGAAAATATGAATTTCTTCTCCATCAAACTCCAATTATGGAAAGTCCACATACAATAAATGTTGAAAGTCCAATAGATTCTATGGCTACACACTACTCAAACATTATGAGAAAGAGAAGTGCTTGGCTAGAGAAGGTGTTTGAAGTCAGATGTATTTGAGTTCAGAAGGAAAGAAGATATATAACATGTAGAGATTGGTTAACTCCAGCAAACCTTCTAAAAAATATATTTTTGTTTGGTAATAAAAAATTCCTCAAAAAACGTAAACATACCACGAATCATTGATGTATTCCTCATCGTTAATTATATACCAACAAGTCAGTTTGGGCCAGTTTTGATAACGAGATTAAATAAGCAAAACTTGATGATGATTTTTCAATTTCAAACTTGTAGTAACTAATGACAGTCAGCTGGGTAATTGACCTTAAATGGGATAGACTATTCTAATCTACACATGATTTGAATTTTCAAAGTTCGGCAATCAGCTTGAAGTTCTAACTTAAAATGCTCCAGTAATTGGTTAACACAACCTCCACACCGAAACATATTGTAAATTCACAGCTCTAACCTAGGCAGGATTTGCCACTTGATCATGCCAACAATTTTAGATATCAACTACGCTCAAATTAAGATGTCGTCTGTGTATCAATTAGACCTACAACTAATGTCAAAAATTACCAAATAAATCAAAGTAAAACGAGCACATCAAGATACAAAGATCCATACTTTACTTATTTATATACATAAATTTAAGAATTGAAGACCTTTTGGCACGTTTAGGATCAATGCTCCACAACTCAGCAAGCTTATCAGGAGCCATGGCTTTCTTGGCTTCAATGCTACTTTCAGAAAACACAAGACTCGAACTATCCACCGAGTTACTATGCCTATGCCTTGGCCTGGCAACACCACCGCCACTCTTCTCTTCGCCGCCGTCAGCTGACACCCCACCACCAGAACCACCACTTCCACTACCCACATTGTCGAAAACAGAGTCATTAATCTCAGATCCACCTCCAGCACTGAGCTTCTCCATATCCATATAAGTAGAAAACAGATCGTCCTCCGATCCCATCTCCTCCACACTTCCTACAGGCGCGTCGAACGGGTCCGACGCCAGATCTAGTTCCTCCGGTAGCCGGAAATTCACCTCAGAATGTGCTCTTCGGTGATGGGCCGGCCTCGTCGCCTCTGAAAAAGACGGCATCTGATTCAACGAATACTTAGAGTTTGGATCTTGCATTTTCCAAATAAAAACCAACCAGTCCCAGTAGTTTTCTTGCAGTATGAACAGTGAAGACAAGTGTGATTTAACTGTTTTTCGAATTCTCTTACGTTGTTAGAACAATTTGACGAGAAATCTGTATGTTGTTACCGGGTGATTTTTTGAAGGAGTCCATGAGGGTCTAATGATTTCATTGTGTGTGGCAATTTGTGGGATCGCCTGGCCCATGAATGATAACTATGTCATGTCACAGAGGACTTGTGCATTACTTCGTGTTACTTATGCCTACACACTGCAAATCAAGGATTCCATGGCTAGGCCACGTGTCAATGCTTAAATTTTTTGCCAAAATTGTAACGTTGCTATCTAACTTGTTTGCTATGCAATAACTTGGTATCTTTCCATCTTTTAGGGTTCTTGTATTCATAGTAGTTTAAATAGATGATTATGATCGAGAAGTTCGTTAAAATGGAACGTACGAGTCAAGTGAGATTAATTAATAAGCAACTAAACACGTATGATTTTGATAAAAGAGGAAATTGAAAGCGGTATCGATAAATTATGAAATTCCCTCCAACGCTGAAACTCTTTTGCAGTTTTGCCATAATTTCAAATAAGAAAAAATACCATTTACTAAAAAGATGTCCCTTTTGATTTTGTGCGTTATTTTATCGTTTTCCTCCTATTTTTAGGTTAATTATTTGAATATTAATTTATAGAAAATAAATGAAAATTTTGAATTGTATTTTGATGGACAAAGCAATATATATTTTTATAAATGCACCACAACTATTTTACAAACATAATCCTAATCCAATTAAAAAGAAAAGAGGAGCGGTCACCACATTCTTCTCAAATCATTTATTCTTCAACCTTATCATTTAAATTCTCATCTAGCACTAAATCCACCTTCCTCTTCAAGAGTTAACAATTGTGATGGAAATTAAAAATAAAAAAATAAAAAAATAGAAGAAGTTATACGTCAAATAAGTATTTAAGAGTGGTTATTTGTATATTTTATTTAGGATCATGTTAATAAGTGAAAAAATATATAAAATTATGGTGTAACAATAAAAAACTGTGATGACAATATAATCATCCATTGAATAATTACAATAAACAATAAATATAAAAGTTCAACCAAATATTTACCACTCATTGCGAAGCACATTAATAGATATTTGAACAAAAACTATTATCAAGATAAGATGTATTAATTATTTGAAAGTCGAGAATAAAAAAGCAACGAAAAAAGTTGAGGATCTTATTTCAAAAATGTGTTAGGTTTTTAGTGTCGACGATTCTGTGGACAAAATGACTAATTTGTAACGTATTGTAAAAGTTAAGGACTTAAAATGCAATTTGTATAAATTGGGTT
>CAIGRK010325955.1:0-13200 GCA_903798315.1 Fraxinus greggii | reverse complement strand
TTATGTACGTGTAGCATTACTCAATTTATATTAAGCCTCTTTTGACACCCGATTTGAAAGAAAAATAATTTTTGATATTATTTTATTGATAGAATGTTTGGTTAAAATGAAGACAGAAAAATAGAATGAAAAATTAATAGGTTTCAAACAGGGGCTAAATATTCTATTTTTATGCTTTGAAACGAGGGAAAAAATTTTAAACTTCATTTTTTATTTTTATTTTTTAGAAAATGTGATGATAAATAAGTTATTTTACACATTTTCAACGGTTGTCAAATACAAAATACGTTAATTAATAGAAAATTTGAGGATGAAAATATCATGAAAAATAGTCAGAGATATAAGAATTATAATGAACAAAGACTAAGAACCCTAAATACAATTAAAACAAAAAATAAAAATTATAATGAGAATATAATTACATTTTATTTGAAAACGGTATATTTATTTATTTCCTCTTGGTATCTATCATTTGAAAACGGTCAAAACAGGCTAGTCTTCTTTTAATGAATCATGCTACATGTATAATCTTTGTTGACAATATTGGTTAACAATATCATATTTGATAGCATCACATTCATCTATTTTAAAAATCGTGTTTTACATCGAAGGCTCGAATTTTGATAACACGAGATTGTCTTTGAATGATCTAATTTAACTAAATGAATATTTTTACACAAAGTGAGTGCATAAAGCAAAAAAATGAAAAATGAAAATAAAAAATATAATCTCGTGTCTGGCACGTGACAGCCATCTAAGCAGAAGAATCCTACCCCCAACCCAGTATCCAATCACCATTTTTCTTCTTCTTCCTCCTCCTCATCTCAACTATATCCTCCACTCACTCTCTCTCTCTAACGACAGAAATTTCGATTCGAAATCAAATAAATATTGAAAAACTAGCTTGGGAGAAATGACGACGCCGTTTGGAGGTGCCAACACTGCAATTCCCAAAGACCCGAAGCTGCTTCGAGTTCCAACGAGTTTCAATGGCTTGAAAAGTGCTTCCAATTCGCTTTTGCTCGGTAAACGCCTGCATGTTTTTCATTCTTTCTCGGCTTCCACTGCGGGATCCACCTCAATTATCAGAGCCGTTTCTACGGTACATAACATTTCTGTTTAAATGCTACTTTTTTTTTTTTCTAAATTTTATTATATTTTTTTTCCAAATTCTCTTTGGGTTTTCCTGATTTTTTGTTTTTGTTATGCAATTTGGAATTATAGATTGGTTTCTTGAAAATAGGAAAATAAGGAGCAAGAATAAAGTTGCCTCTTTTGGTTGCATGCAAAAGGTTCTTTTCTTTTGCTTCCTCTGTTTTTAAATTAGGAAATTTTGAGAATTTTCTGGAAAAACCAGAAGGTACAATCATCTTTTGTTGCTGCATTTGCTCCAAAAATGAAGAAATTTCATGGACAAATGCTGCCTGTGCTGTGGCTGCTGGAATTCAGCTATCCTGGCTGTTAATGGATTCAGGTGTGCATTAATCTGGACCGTCCCACAGAGTGCAGCTAACATTCACCAATTAATGCTTTATTTCAATTTCAATTTGATGATGGATCTTTGAAAAGCCGTGTTCTATCTGGGGCCATCAGTATTTTACTCTCTCCTATAATAGATTTCACATAAAAACAGCTAAATCCAATCTTGGTAATTAGAGTAGCTTTTGTTGGAACAAGTGTATCAGGGAAACGGTATAATTTTACTGCAAGCTTGCTTTTGTTGGATCAGATGTATCAGGGAGAGGGTGTAAAGTGTATTGCAAAGTTTTCTTTGTTCGACTTCCTAAAGAAAAGTCAGAAGTATGCTCGGGCTTTCTTTTCTTTTTCATCTTGTGGGTTAATCGTGTCTGCATGTCAATTCAGTATGATTATATATTTATATGCAATAGACACATTCTATTTCTAATAATTTGCATGATTTATTTGCAGCCAGTGAAGCCTGATACTCCTGTGGAGCCTAAACGCAGTAAGGTTGAAATCTTCAAAGAGCATAGTAACTACATAAGATATCCTCTTAATGAGGAATTATTAACAGAGGCTTCTAATATTAATGAAGCTGCTACACAATTAATAAAGTTCCATGGAAGCTATCAACAGTACAACAGAGATGAGCGTGGTGCGAAGTCTTACTCATTTATGCTTCGCACGAAGAATCCCTGTGGAAAGGTTTCAAATAAACTCTATTTGGTTATGGATGATTTAGCTGATCAGTTCGGGATTGGAACTCTTCGTTTGACAACGAGGCAAACATTTCAACTCCATGGCGTTTTGAAGAAAGACCTCAAGACAGTGATGAGTTCTATCATTAGAAGTATGGGCTCAACTCTTGGTGCATGTGGTGATCTCAACAGAAATGTTCTTGCTCCAGCTGNTCCCTGTGGAAAGGTTTCAAATAAACTCTATTTGGTTATGGATGATTTAGCTGATCAGTTCGGGATTGGAACTCTTCGTTTGACAACAAGGCAAACATTTCAACTCCATGGTGTTTTGAAGAAAGACCTTAAGACAGTGATGAGTTCTATCATCAAAAGTATGGGCTCAACTCTTGGTGCATGTGGCGATCTCAACAGAAATGTTCTTGCTCCAGCTGGCCCATTTGCTCGAAAAGATTATTTGTTTGCCCAGAAAACCGCTGAAGACATTGCTGCACTGTTAACTCCTCAGTCTGGTTTCTACTATGATATGTGGGTAGATGGAGAAAAAATTATGTCTGCAGAATCTCCTGAAGTAGTGAAGGCCCGTAATGATAATTCTCATGGTACAAATTTTCCTGATTCACCTGAACCCATATATGGAACTCAGTTCTTGCCAAGAAAGTTCAAAATTGCAGTTACTGTGCCCACAGACAACTCAGTGGATATTTTCACGAATGATATTGGAGTGGTTGTTGTGTCAAATGCTGATGGGGAGCCTCTGGGTTTTAACATATATGTAATATGGCTGTCTACTTTTCTATCATCTATTTCATTTCCTTCTATTGTTTCTTGAATCAATATTGTGTTGTTATCTTTTTAACTACTGCAGGTTGGTGGCGGTATGGGAAGAACACATAGGTTGGAAAGCACCTTCCCTCGTCTGGCAGAGCCATTGGGCTATGTCCCGAAAGAGGATATATTATATGCAGTGAAGGCTATTGTTGTTACACAAAGAGAAAACGGGAGAAGAGATGATCGCAAGTACAGCAGAATGAAATACTTAATTAGTTCCTGGGGGATTGAGAAGTTCAGAACTGTTGTTGAACAATACTATGGAAAGAAGTTTGAACCTTGTCAGGAGTTACCTGAGTGGGACTTTAAGAGCTACTTGGGATGGCACGATCAGGTTAGTTCTATTATTTTGGATGTGCAGTTAAAATGTGATAGATCGAATTTGATGCAGCAGGAAATGTGTGGAAGATTATTAATGCAGTCAAAAACTTGTTAATTCAATTGAATATCGAGGATTTAATGCAAAACATAGAGAAAACTTGCAATATATTTTAGCGAATACCAGAACAAATAAAACCTGTGTTTTGTTTTAAGAAGTTTACAGCCTTAGCTTTTAAGTTGATGAACCCTTGTGTGTTGTTTAATTCTATTGTGTTGGATATGCAGTTAATTTTTGGCTTTTCATAGGTTTTTACATTTTGATCTGTTGGTTTTAACACAGTGTTTTAAACATATCTTTGACTTTGCAATTTTTTGTTCCTGACTTCTGGCAGGGAGACGGTCGTTTATTCTGTGGCCTCCATGTTGATAATGGCCGAGTTAAGGGAGCAATGAAAGCAACACTAAGGGAAATTATTGAGAAATATAATTTGAATGTGCGAATTACACCAAATCAGAACATTATCTTGTGTGATATCCGCCAAGCATGGAAGCGCCCCATCACTACAGCTCTTGCTCAAGGTGGTCTGCTGGTAAGATGTCATAATTTAAGAATTATATTAGGCTATATAGGAATGGCTTAATTATGTGGCTTAGAAGTATGTTTCATGAGGAAGTAGTTTGTCCCAAGTCCCAACTGACATTATGTCAGGTATCCCCTAGTTGTAACTTTCTTTTTTCCTGATAAATTAAAAACTGATAGAAGAAATAAATTAAAATCTATATCAAAATTTCCCTAGGAAGATCTTACAAATAAGAAGTGAAATCATGAGTGGAAGAGTTATTTGATAATAAGATTGATGAGTACAACAGCTAAATATGTGGCGAATTTGATAATTTTATCCAAGAGACATTTTGGAACCTTGTTGGCATATAGATTCTGAGACGAGTTTGTTGGTGAAGTTTATGCCAAGTTAGCAAAATAATGTGATATTAATAATCTACAAGAAATATTTTTTCTGTGCATGCTCGGTTGCCCAAGACTAGAAGTGAAAGAAATATGGAGTGAGCTGATGATTTTTTGCTTTTACAAACAGTTGTCTTTGCATTTACGTTCAGCTCCACGGATGTTCATGTGGCTTCTAATGGACATTGTTTTGAAAAGACTTCCCATGAATCTTCTCACAGCCTTCTACATTACCATTTACTTCTATTAATAGTTGAAGTTTGAATTAGTTATCTTCGTAAAAATAATCTTTGAATTATTTTAAGGCTTAGTTTGCACATGGTAATCAATTATTTACGTGACCAGCAACCTAGATATGTCGATCCTCTCAACTTGACAGCAATGGCTTGCCCAGCTTTCCCACTTTGCCCTCTGGCAATTACAGAAGCTGAGCGTGGAATACCTGACATCCTTAAGCGAGTTCGAGCATTATTTGAGAAGGTATGGTTTCCTGCATGCTGTTTTCTAAGATTTATGGATGTGCATAGAAAAAGTGATGGAACTACAGCAGGAAGGAGATGTTATGAGGCTCGCTGATGTAGGCTTTCTATTTTTATGTCAGGTTGGTCTGAAGTATAAAGAATCCGTAGTAATAAGAATAACCGGTTGCCCTAATGGCTGTGCTAGACCGTACATGGCTGAACTTGGCTTAGTTGGGGATGGTCCAAACAGTTATCAGGTAGTTGAATTACCTATTTGTTGGACATTTCGTTCTTGAAAGTGTGAATGTGCGGTTATGATTTTTAGCGACTATTGTATTTGTTGAAATAGATTTGGCTCGGTGGAAACCCCAACCAAACTTCATTAGCAAAGCAATTCAAGGATAAGGTTAAGCTTCATGATCTTGAGAAAGTTCTGGAACCTTTATTTTATTACTGGAAACGCAATCGCCTGTCTAAAGAATCATTTGGCGACTTCACAATTCGCATGGTAAGCCATATTACGAATATATCGACAAAATTTTACATTTTAAACATTGGTAGATTTTATGCCTAAAAGTATCTAGTCATTGAGATTCTTCTTTAAAGTGTTGATGAAATTCTGTGTTTTCTGCCACGGCTACTAACTCGTGGTTGTTCTGTCAGGGTACCGAGAAACTTCATGAGATGGTGGATAAATGGGAAGGAATACCGCTGACAGCATCACATTATAACTTGAAGCTTTTTGTTGACAAGGAGACATATGAAGCCATGGATGCTCTAGCAAGACTCGAAGATAAGAGTGCCCATCAATTAGCTATGGAAGTAATCCGCAACTATGTCGCCTCCAAGCAAAATGGGAAGTGAACAAAGAACCATCAAAGTACTAATCAAGTACGTGTTTTCTTTGCTGTTACTGGTCGGTAACTGCTGGAACAAGCGGATGATTTGATATCAGCATAAAGCTAGTGAGTGTTTTGCTTGTTCTTGAACTTGGTTTTTAACTTTTTATCTTCAATTTTCTCGATGTTTGTCCCTTTTTTGCTGAAACAGAGTCCATTTGAGAATATCCAAGATGTTTTTGGCTTTGTTCTCTATTCCTATCATCTGCAATTAGGAGAATTTTTGGATGATTTGTTGAAATGTAAAGATTACTTGATCGGCTTAGAAGGTTTGTCACTTGTGTTTTTTACCTCTATTCTTGACATTAGGCTTCCTGGTCAGATATTTAGGGCGTGTTCAGTAGAGATTAAAATAGGATTAAAATTGAAAAACTAACCGTTATTATTAACTCTTATTAGATGAATGAGACTTAATAACGACTATATTTTTAATTTTAACTGACTTTTAATCTCCACCGAACACGCCTTTGGGCTGTTTGGATTTTAGATTTTGACGAGGAAAATACTTTGGGATTTCTTGGCTCTTATCCATAAGGAAATACGAGATAACTGAGTGTTCAAATAAAATTAATAGAGATTTCAAAATTCACTGTTTATTTTCGATTTTATGACGCTTATTTTTATTTCTTAAATTTTATGCGAGACAAGTTACTTTTCAATTATTTCGTTCCCTTTCTATATCGAATCCACTCTTTAAAAGTACAAGCTGTTTGACCTCAACAATCCCACGTCAACTTAAGAGATATTTGAGAAGTATTTATAGAATGTTTAAATTATAAATATATAGAAACGAGTGGTAAATAAGAGAGCAGTATTTGTGGATCTTTGAAACGATTGAGTAAAAATTTATTACTTGAATATTTGTAAACAATTTACAAATACGAGCTAAACACAGGCTTAATCTTTCGTCGACATCACATCAGAGATGTCGAGTGCACCATTTTCACAAATAGTTGGCAATAAGGATTGAATTTAAAATTAATAAAAATGTTGTGGGATTATTAATTAGTATGTTTGCTTCTCTGGAGAAAGACCATTTTGAGACACTCCATCTCATTGCACGTAATGTCTTTTAGGTTTTATAACTTTCTCAAAAATTAAGATTTCTATTCGACGAACTTCGGTATTAGTTGAAGTAATGAACCTCTTAGTTGAGATGATGAAAACTCATTTCGCTTTTTCGATTGGAACTTTAGGCGGTACTCTACAAAAGATAGTGGAACAAAAGTTATCTCTAGAGTCGAGACTAAGAGGAATGTATAAACAATGCTTCAGTTCAACGTAATTGTTAGGGCAAATAGAGATCTTGAATTTAAGTTTCACCACCATAAAAATTGTGTACGCGCGAGGATTTTGATTCTGAAAAAATTAAATTTAAAGGACCTCGAAAAATAAATTTAAATGAATGAATATTACAAGTGCATGCTTAAACCACAATAAAATGCACTAGCTAGATAACTTGTATTGAAGTTTCTAACCCAAACTATAAATGGCTTTGGTTAAGAAGAGTCACACTTGGTAAAATAGATAGTCATTTACACGGGAATGGATTGTAACGATTACTTCTAAGTTTTACATATATCATTTCGTGAATTGATTGCTTCATAAGTTTGTAAGCACATCGAGCACTATTTTCTTATTATTCGTTTAACGCGGGATCTACCCTAAAACTCGTAACAAATCTGAAATTCTATGTTTTGCAGTTGAAAATAGTCGATCAAACACAAGCTATATGTATTGTAGACAACACAATATAAGATAAATTAGATGAGAATAAGGTTTTTACAATACTCTTCCAAGATTAATGGATAGGAGTCATAGGACTATGGCATCAAAAGCCACTATCAAATCTCAATTGCGACAAATGCGGGCAGTAGGCATAGTAACACAAATAGGTGCATACTTCTTTTTAGCTTCTGCACTCCCTCGTTTAGGCTCATCAGCCATGGCAACTTTTGCAACTGAAAACGCGGCTGCGGCTGCGACCGCAAACATCAAGTCCCTTCTAGTGCTGTTGCCCTCTTCCTTGGTGCCCATCACGACCTTTTCCTCCTTAGAGGCCTTAACCATGACAACCCCTCTGCGGCGTGTGGCGGTGGGAGGTTGTTTGGAAATGGGAGAGCCACCCAAGAATGAGGCTGTCATCGTCATGGAAGCCATTGCTGGTAAGTCACTCTATGTAGAGGTTTTAGCCTTTCTTGAATTCAAAATGTGCACAAGGAAATGGGCAGATTGGTTGTGAGTTAAAAGCGTTCGTGCATCAGAAAACAGTGGATTTTCTTCATACAAATGTAATCCATTTTCTTATCCAAAAAGGGATGTTTTCCAATAGGGTTTTGCCAAGTATTAAATGTCTATCTTTGGTGGGTAGTAGATCATCCTTGTGGGGCAACCATTTTGAAAAAGATTTAGTCTCCTCAATCCCTCTGCCTTGAATTTTTCTTGGCCTTTAACGAGGCATGCTTATTGTTTTCACATGTTGACGGAACCAAGTGCAATCATGAAAGCAAGATAAAGAATGGGAAGTGAAATATAAGACTTCCCACAAAGTGCAATCATGAGCCGGTATGGTTCACGTGTTATTCAAACGTAAGAACCGTACGTAAAGTTCTCTCCAAGTGAATAACATAAGATTTACATTGTGTTTGGCCCCATTTTTGTTGAAGAAGTTTTTCAATAGTGATTGATGGGAGAATGTGTGGTGAGAAAATGATGAAATGTTTTAGATTTGTGTGTAATATTATTTTATTTGGAAAATGTGTGGTTGAAAATGAGTACTGTAGAAAATTGAGAAAGAGAAGTGGCTTAAACAAGGGCTTAAAAGAACATTTCAAATATTATGTTGTTCAATATAGACATCAAACATGACATTAAAACTTAAAATTTTGACTTTGTAGTAATGCAAACCTGCAGTCCGAACGTGCCTATAATTCATCAATGACTTGCATCACGAAGATATTTCTCGAGAAGTTAAAATCGAAAGCGTCTGACCAGCGTTGTTAATTGGAGTCGATGCAAATCTGACCAGCGTTGATAATTGGTGTCGATGCAAAATGATTTCACAACGAACTAACTGCCACTCCATTCTATACATTACTAGTTCTAGAGAAAAATCAAAAGCAACCACATATTTGGCCACCACTATGAACCATTCTAGTTCTGATCTGCACGTCGTTCTGACACGTTATATCAACATCATGTCATTCATGAACACAAGCATCTTTAGACCTGATTAGATGTGTCGAAGCCGAAAAAATTCTTTGGGATGGATGGGGATAATTTCCATCTTTTTTGCTAATATATACAAACCAAAATAAAGGGAACATGCAATTTACGAGGGAACATAATATTATTCAGACATATAGTCTTTCCATGGTGGTTTTTCCAGAATGTAAAAGCACTAGCATAAAATTCCAATCTCTCATGATGAATTAAAGATCGACACAAATATCTATGTATTATACTTAAAAGTTGATCACACAATCCAAATACCGAGTTCTTGAGAACACAGGACACTCACTCAGCGGACAAGGCTCCGAAAAAGTTCTTCTCCTTCAAGCTTTCGACAGTTTCCTTAATGCTTTCTTTAAGAGGGGTGAATTCAATGCCCAAGTTTTTTGCCTTCTCTTTTGAGACCTGGTATTTTGGCACGAATGGTTTGTCGTCGGCACACCTGCAGAGGATATTTCAGTGATACTACTAGGAAAAACTCCATCATTGGATTAGATTTTCAACCCAAAATTTCAGTGGATCAAGCCTAGTTTGGCTTGCACCTTAGGCTCCCGATCAACTCAAATTTTGTACAGATTTCTTATTTGAGCTCAAATACTTCAAGATCAGCCAGAAAACAAGCTAGTTGAACAAGCAAGGTTTGGGCTGGATTACCTTAGCTCTATTGGCATTTTGCATAAAATTGTTTAGATCCCAATACAAGTTTTGATGATTCTGATTACAAGACTCAAGTGGCATGCTGCTACTTTAATAATTCAGACATCCATCTTCATACAAGGAGCATCAGTTTTGCAAAGTGGGAAGTTAAAAAAAATACTAACATCGAGAATTTGGCTTCTATTACATTCTAATTTCAAAGATTATTTCAAAAATTGCCATACAGATTTTTGCCTAGTAAGTAAAAAAAGAATTAATTATGGTGAACTTTCCAAGTTGAATCATCTTGTTTACTGGGAAATATGAGAGCCAAATTTCTGATACTACATGTTTAAATTAAATGATTTCTAGATTTAAGATAATATGGTTCAAGAAACTATTTCTATATTTATTTATAGACAACTCATGATTCTTCGGGATCCCACCTGGTTGTAGTGCAACTGATTAAACTTAAAAGAAACTCCTCCTTGGCTTGGAAAATTAATTCAAGATTCAACCAAACATTAGATTATAAATCAATTATTCACATGGTCAACCAAATAGGATTTTCTTCTTTCTTTCCTTCTTTCTTTTTTTAAGCAAACGAGTTCTTATATTAGTAAAAGCTGAATCACAATACCACGCACACAGCATCATTCACATTAAATCCTTCCCAAGATAGTAACTCATTGTTAATATAGCCATGTATTGGATATTGAATCATAAAATAACTTACTTTTCTGGAAGAGGAAGAGTGGGGTAAAGCTCACGCAGTATTTGCACAATTTCTGAAAAATGTGCAACACTCTCAACCAAACAATATCTTCCATTAGCTGAAGGATTCTCAAATGCCAAAATATGAGCATTAGCGACATCTTTGACATTAACCCATCCAAATGTAGCATTTGGGTAAGGTTCTGGACCTGCATAAAAAGTTACCCATGCACGAGTTATTAGGTATTCCAAGAAGAAAAGGTAAAAATGACAGGAAAAGGTCTAATATTAATACTAAAAAACAAATAATTTTACAGAGAGAGAATTTCATGCCATCAATTGTCCGGTCTTACCATATATGCTTCTCAATAGAAAAAGATTAAAGTGAAACTTAGCCTATGTTTTGCTCATGTTTATAAACCGTTTATAAATACTCAATCCACTTTTTATCCCCTACAAGTACTATCAACTTATCCACCACTCATTCATATTTGTTATAAATTTAAGCAAATACTCCCAAGCATACTATCATTAATTTGATTTGCATAGCTGAAGTGATTGTGCAAACTGAAATTTCCCGTTACGCATCACTCAGTAATATGCCAATATAGAAGTAGGGTTCTAGAGAATGGGATGAGTAAATAGAACCTACTGATCAAAGTTTTTCAATAACTGATCTGAATCAAAAGAAACAAATGAACTGATTCCATGAATATTAATATTGTTGAAAACTAACATTAGCAGTATCGTAGTTTAATCATTTGAGGAAAAATAAAGCAATGCTTGAGCAAAAAGAACAAAGGGTCTAACATCTAACTGTTCAGCAAATAGAACTTACTCTTTATCAAGTTTAAAACTGCTGCAGCACTTGTGTTAAGTGTTGGCTGCAACAGTGGACCAATAACCATAGCTGGGTTTATGGTGACCATGTCGAGACCTCTCTCTTTCACAAATTTCCAGGCAGCATCCTCGGCCAATGTCTTTGAAAGCACATACCATTGCTAGTAGAAACAACATGAAAATCGGAAGAAAAGAACACGGAACATTAAGTATAGATAACCAAGCGAAACAGAAATTGAGAACCAATCTCTTCATATTCAGATTTTAGCATTCTAGTGTCTACTGCCCAAAGACTCCAACCAGGCTAATTTCAAACATGTTTCAAGCACCTGTCTGATATTTCTCACGAGTTCGCTGGTTCAAGAACTGTCCCCAAATTTTGGTATATTAATTTATTATTCATCACATTGATATGTTACTACTGTTACCACTTGTTGCAAATAATAAATTGTTGATTTCTCAGTTCCAATATTTAAAGTATATTTTGTAAGTCAAAGCCTCATCATTACTTAAGTGTAGGAAATCTGTATCCTCCACGAATTAAATAACTTGGTTCTCACGGAATAAAAACCAAAACTATAAAATTAGATAGTCAATGGCCAAAAAAAAAAAAACCCCACAAAATCTATTTAAAAGTCTGCCTGCATTTGCAGATGTACATATCTCAAAGCGAATGCTGAAGAATAGTACAAACCTTCATTTCTTTGCAGACCTCCGGAATAGACCACCAAGTTTCGTCGACTATCACTTCAGGTGTTCGAGGCTTGCCATTGAAAAAAACAGCAGCCACAGAAGATGTCAAAACAACTCTTTTAACAGATGGTGTTTTTGCACATGATTCGAGAACATTGAGTGTCCCTTTGAGGGCAGGATCAATTAATTCTGCCTGAAGAAGAATAGTGAAAAAAAAGAAATTGATGTTTCTCAAACATGAATATAAATACTAAGTCGATTTGATTGACAAAGAACCGAGATGTCATCCAGCATCACATTTAGCAATTGTAGGCTCAGCTACAGCCAAACATCGTGTTGAACCCTTCTACAATTCCGCTACCAGATTTGGATAGTATCACTTTCTTTACCTAAAAACTTAGTTCAAACTCATAAAATTAGTTATGTAGCTATGGAAAAACGCAAGTGTCAAGGATTTTTTTAATACATAATGTAACTTAAAAACTCGACATTATGTTATTTGGAGTTAACCCACCTCTCCCCCAATTTTTTGTGATAATGACCATGGCATGATTATATTGGGGGAAAACTGAAAGGAGGTAATTGTTGTTTTCAACTTTTCATTTCAATCTCCTTCTCAATAAAATGAAGTCTGGCATAAAGAGATCCACAACCAAAAGAAAAAAGAAGGAATGAGGTAGATACCTGCGGATCTGTGACAGCATGGAAGAAAGGCGATGCAGTATGAAATACGCATTCACAGCCATCAACCACAGCATCAAAGGATCCCTGTTCTAGTAGGTTTGCTTTCAACAAGTGAAGTCTCTCCTTGGCTCCATCAAGTGCAAGCAAGTGCTCAGTCTTCTTTGGATCATCTGCAGGCAAACTCACATGCTCCATAAATAAATATTCAACAAATGAATTAATATTTTGACGAAAATACAAGAAGGCAAAGTGTAGAGTATCTAATCTTATTAATCCTTTACAGTCAATAGTGCCTAGAGTAAATGTTTTGTGCCTCAATTTTTGGTTGAATAAATAGATTTTCCACTTCAATAAGCACTTTATTTACTTGAGTCTTTACATATACGAGTTCATTGGGTCCATTCTTTCTTCTATATTATTACTCACATTTTGTATTTAAAGCTCTGAATTTTTCTACAACCTGTTCATCCAAGGTATCTGAACATAATTTTTTCCGAAATTATCCCGTAGTCCTCAACAAAAATATAACATAGGAAGATAAAAATATTTCATTTGGAATCAAACTTAAATAGAAAGTAACCAAGAAGCAGTGCAAATCATTAACAAAACGTAGTTCATGTTTTGCATACAATAATTCAGGAACATAATTTTTTAACTATATGAAATTTAAAATTCCATGCAAAATTACAGAAGTAGGTTAACATTTTAGACCAGAGCTAATAAAAAATTTGGAAAGAATTTTTTTTTTTTTTAAATAAGAAGCTAAGGGC